>LRSR01012763.1:0-11945 GCA_001579985.1 Hypsibius dujardini | reverse complement strand
ATGTTCACACACGACCGAACAGTACGAGTGCGAGATGAGATCACAAACAATATGTCACCGCGCTCCGCGCAGAATCGCTTTCCTCATCATTCCGCGAACACAATATACACATATACCGAGTCCCAGTACAATATCGTTGTACGGTACATGATCCTCTGGCACCACATCCCGTGCCGTGGTGGTCACACAACGAGCCATCATCATCGGGAACAGACGCATAGAAAGAGAAAGAGAGAGCAAATCAAACAGCTCGATAGCTCGCCCCCAAATGGAATCACCCGTGATCGCGAATCGAGCGGAGGACCACTATACACACTACGGTACTATTGCATACGCATTAATAACTAACTTGGAGAGGGTCAAACACTGCCCTCCCGCCGGAAGAGGGTAGTCAGCCGGCAGCAGCACCCGAAAGAAAGAGAGAGAGAGAGAGGCGTTTCTGTGTTCTAATTCCACATAAACTCTCGCGTATATACTCCACATCCAACATCCAATCCAACATCCCCCGCTCAAACAACACAACACCCACAGTTGTCCTCCTCAATCCTCATCCCCAGCCTCGCGGCGCCGGTCGAAGGATGGAATCAGCAACCCGCCTGCGTTCTCCATGCATAATCCATCGGCAGAAAAAGGGTGGCCGGCTAATAATCCCCGCACCAAAAGTGCGAACGGAACTTGTCTGTCTGGCCGAGAGGAACTTGTCTGTCTGGCTGCAAGGAAATTGTCTGTCTGGCGAGAGGAACTTGTCTGTCTGGCTGCAAGGAAATTGTCTGTCTGGCCGAAAGGAACTTGTCTGTCTGGCTGCAAGGAAATTGTCTGTCTGGCCGAAAGGAAATTGTCTGTCTGGCTGAAAGGAACTTGTCTGTCTGGCCGAAAGGACATTGTCTGTCTGGTGTGTAGGCCGAAAGGCTTTGCCGTTTTCACACTTCAATCATTAAAACTGTTTCACACACACACATACACACGCACAGACACACACAGACATCACACCGGAATCCCCCATCCCCCATCCCTGGGCCCTGGGTGTCTCATCCTCCTCCTCCAGTTTTACAATCCACTGACACGAACTGCGTGTACATGTAATGGCGGAAAAGGTCCCCGGCGGCGGCAAATGAGTGCCGATGAGTTAAGTAGTGCTTCCACCGATCCCGCGGTCTATCAACACACTCACACATCCACATAACGCCAATGCAAATTGAACACGCACGAAATCAATAAAACCTCGGCAGAGTAATAGAGCGTGGTGGGTCCCATAATAATTTACGGCGCACTTTTTCCCGTTCCGTTGTTCGGCTGCGCGTTCGGCGTGTGTGTGGTTCGTCGTTCTCCGCGGACCGTCCCGTTCCGTCGGGGGGTTCGGCACTTTAAACAACATCAGGCTATTCAGCCACCGCCGGTAATTACCTCCCCAATTCGTGCCATCAATTGGCGAATCGGTTGGGCCATTGTACTCCGAGCAAATACTCACAATGGGGAGGTGGGGATGAGGACGGAGAGGACCAGGTATTTTTAGCGGTGCGGCATGCTTCCACTGTCTGCTTGTGTGTCTGTGTGTGTGTTAGTGTGTGTGTGTCTGTGTCTGCGTGTGTGTGTCTGTGTGGACAGGCATGTTTGAAGTTCAAGTGGATGAGCTCGCTGTGCAAGCAGTGGGTGAGCTTCCGATGTCGTCGATGATGCACATTTTGTAGGTTGTCTATGTATGAGTGTGGGTCCCCTTGGGGTGGGCTGTGTTTCGGGGAAATGTCCTTGTTGACCCACGACCCGGCAACTTGAAACGTGGAGCGCACAGATGCATCCTGCCGTCGATGTACCAGCAAGACTTCTTGAGTTGCGATCCAGACATTCAGTTTCAGATCGGTGGGTACACAAACAGACAGACAGGCAGACAGAAAGACAGACAGACAGACAGACAGACAGACAGACAGACAGACAGACAGACAGGCAGACAGACAGGCTAAGAGACAGGCAGACAGACAGACAGGTAGACAGGCTAAGAGGCATGCAGACGAGCAGGCAGGCAGGCAGACAGACAGTCATAATGGCACGTTAATGGATAAACCGACAGTCAATGGCTGCCGAAGTGGGGTATCTCTGTTTATACCAATTTTCGTTGACCCTAGTGTAGAAGCAGAGATCTCTGGAAGCCTATACATAGATATGGCACATATCCCAAATGGTTGATTGGTCCCTCTCCCTCGTTGCCACCGTTGTCGAATTGAACGTTCGAACACCTCAGGCTGCTGGGTCAATTATCTCAGAAAAGTAAAGAGACCATTTAACAACGCTAAAAATACAAAATACCTCTTCGTAGTTCGAAGACAAGCATCGATTTTCTTTTAGTTGTACGATGCTTCGTTTTCGGACAACACTGGTGTACGTTATTAAAACCTGCTGGCCGATCAATCACATTCAACGCGATCGGCGAACAGACGAACTGATTACAACTTGTTTGCAGCGTTTAGAGCATCGGCCATCCGTGCTCACAACCGGAGATTCAAACAGAAATTAAGGTGTGAACACTCACGACGATTACGACGCTCAGCGTAGAAAAGGTTTCTCACACAGACGCAGGCAGACCGACCAAATGGTGGACTGATTAAACAGACAAACAAATAAATAAAGATACAGACACACAGACAGCCAGACAGACAGACAGACAGACAAACAGACAGACAGACACAGACAGACAGACAGACAGACAGACAGACACAAATTCATGCCGTCGTGAGGTGCTATGAATCGGTACAAGCCTTTGCCTTGTAGTGCTATCAGAGAAAGCGCCATTGAAGATATGAATGTGTGTGACTTGTTCTCCAATGACGGCACAAAATCATAAATCATCCCGCTGAGAGCGATTGATGGTGGAAAGAATGGTCTGCGGTAAGGGGTCAGCCAGAGTATCAAAGCGACCACCGCGTGGCTGGGCCAGCCAACGCAACGCAACTGACCGATTACGGGCTTCACGATGTGCAATTGTGTCAAACTCAAAAGGCCGACTAATGTTCAAAACGCGCGGGTACTCCGTACTCAGGCAGCAGCAACTTTTTTTTTTAAACTGACAATGTCCGAGGCACTTACGATCGCTCTTGTCTGCCATCTCTCCCTCCCCGCTTCGGATTATGCCTGACCGCGGCGATGGACCTGACCGCGGCGATGGACACGACCGTCCAAACGGTTTTCCGTCTGCCGAAATAAATAAATCAGAAATCTGCCGAGTCAGCGGTGTGATGTCGGACACTCAAGACTGCTTGCAGGTCCAATCGGAAATCAGTCCAGCAAACCGAGGCAGCGCGTGAAATTCTCCAGCAGCGTGACCTAAGACGTGAAAATGTCAAGAATTTAACACACAAAACATTTGCTAGACTTCAAATCGCAAATTTGCGGATAACAAGTTACCGCAGACATGACATGCGTCTATATCGCGCGCATTTCATCCTTCATACGTTCAATCAATCAAGAATCAATCAATCACCATTCACATGAAACCTAAAGAATAAAAGCAAACAATCAATCAATCAATCAAGCAGACGCATGCAGTGATAAATTGGAATAAAAACCTTTGCCTCAACTCAACTAAATAGTTTTTCAGCTTAAACCTGAGCTTCTTTAAAAAGTGCTTGACGACTAGAGCATGAGAACATTCTGAAAATAGATCCGACACATCAATTAGGCCATGGGTAAAAATGGTATGTGTACGGTAACTTGATCAAAGACACATGTCGCTTGGCGCGGGATATTAACTTCCAAAAATAACTTTTCATACACGACGACACTCAGTGAAATTTCGGTTTCAATCCACTAAAATCACAGCAAAAAAAGAGGTTGACAAGCTACAAGCGAGGGGCGCAAAGGGAAAAACGTACCATGCATGGAGCGGAGATTTTGTTGGGAAGGATACATTCAATCAATCAATCGGATGTAGTACCCTACATTCAATCAATCAATCGGATGTAGTGCCATACATTCAATCAATCAATCGGATGTAGTGCCATACATTCAATCAATCAATCAATTAATCACCGTTCACATGAAAGCCACAAAACAAAAGGCATCCATTCCATCCAGAACGGCAGTTTTTCAAACTCTTTACATCGCAAATTTTGCAACGGGTGTGATCCGAATGGATGCCAGAAAAAAAAGGTGCAACAGTGCAGGACAGATTCAAGTGCAAGGGTAAATTGCTGGGGATGAAAAATTACGCCATTTCTGTCGTCGAATTAGAAAAATGATTTAGAAACATCGCGGGGTGGGGTTTCAATCTAAAGTCGATCGTAAAAAAACAACGCGAAGGGAAGGGAAGTGAAGAAGAGAAGAGAATTGGAAAATTGATGAGAGGAGAACAACAATCGCGTTGAGTTTTATCAGGCTCAATTTGTACGATTTGTGCGATTTGTGCGATGGACGCGCGTCTCGTCTGTCTGTGCGGAAATTGACAAACCTGTTGAGCCTCACATGCGATGCAGCAGACAGCAAGCAGGCGTCTGTCTACAGCCGTGGCACTATTTCTCGAGGAAAAACGTTAATCGGAACACGTGTTATTGTGCCCATGTTCCGATTAACGTTTTTCGTCGAGAGATCGTGCCACAGCTGTACAAGAGGCGGTGACGCCTTGACGGCGAATGGCTAAACAGCGTAAATCTTCAAGAACGTTCTGGTTTTTTGAAATTATAAACTTGTTTCGTCGATAAATGACTTTTTTTGGACTTCATGCGACCATATCAGTGAACAAGCAAAGAAAAAGACGAGAACAGCGCGTTATTGAAACTGGGTGATTGATTGGTTGATTGGTTGATTGTTGAACTAAAGATGGTCGTTGTCCATTCCAAGCTATGGTATTTGCTGACACTGCTGTTTGCTATCGTGTTCTCGACTCATGGAACGGAAAAAAAACCTTCCAAATGACCTATTTCAAACAAATATTCCAGGACAGTAAAGATGGGGAAGTTTTGATTTTCGGGTTTTGATTAACCATTCAGGCCAGTCAGAATAGAGCGAACGCCATCTAGCGGCGACTCACATCAAACAGGGGGCGGGGCCTAACCGTCTGCTGCATCTTTTTTTACGTCGTACTTTGCACTCTCTCACTCCACTGCACCGATCACATTCACTGCACCGATCGCATTCACGGCTCCGATCACATTCACGGCACCGATCACATTCACGGCACCGATCACATTCACGGCTCCTAAGCGATTGAGTCTTCTTCGTTCGCATTTTCCGCCATCATCACAACAATTCTGCTGCAGAATTTCCTCCATCCGATCATTTGCACAACCTTTCGGAAACATATACACGCTCCCTGCACGCGCCCCAACCCGGCGTATCTAACTGTGTGCAGCGTGGAACATCAAACTGTGCGCGTCAGTTCGCGGGAACGAAATCAGCAATCAAAAAAAAAAATATATATTCCCCCTTGCCCCCGACCACGCAAATCACTCCTACTCCGTGGATATTCCCCGCAGCCCTTCGTTCCGCGGCCGTTTTTGAGGGGATTTTACCAACGGATTCGAATGGTGTCCGTGGATGTTCAGCCTGCGATGATGGTGCAGCAGTGCGGATCGCGAACCTCGCTGCTGCGTGGAATTTCTTCTCCCTTGATTCTTTAAATGGCAGCATCCATTTCCCTGGGCACATTCGCCGTGGAAGACTTTTTCAGTGCTCGCAACGGAAAGAATTCCCCCATGTCGCGCACCACCAATCACGCGTCGCCGTTCGGCCGATTTTGGTCGGCGCTCTTCAAAATGTGGAGCTTTTTCGTGTATATTTTTCACAAGCAATACAAAACGGTAAAAAATTTCCCCGTTTCCTCGGAATTTTTTCCGCTGTTATAGGGCGGTTTGTTTTTGTAGATTGTGGAACACCAAACGGTGCGCTACCCGATTTCACCGATGGGATGCATCACAGCGCAGAGATTACGTGAGTCTAGGCCGGGCGAGAAGAGGAAGACTGTTTTAGACGTTTTTGACTTTTCTCATCTCCCGTTGGACTTTGTGTGTGTGTGTGTAGTGGCGGTGAAGCACAAGATCCTGGTGCTGGATCTAGATGAAACGCTCATCCATTCCACGCATGATGGTGTAATTAGGCCGAATGCGCGAACTGGAAATCGCCCTCCGGACTTTGTTTTGAAGGTTGGTTGTGTGGTGTTTCTTCTTCTGACGTATTTGTGACGTATTTGTGACGTATGTGTGACGTATGTGTGTGAGTCAGTACACACGTGGCAAAAACCTTGTGCTAACCGAGTCAAGCCATTACACTCGATCGACGCCTGGCTGTTGGGCTGTTGTGCACAGCTCCGAGTTGAAGTGCTTAATTCGGTCAGCGCACAGTTTTTGCCACGTGTGTTTATGTGTGTTGTGATCACGTCACTGATGAAATGGGTCGAATGTCGTCTGGCTGTGGGGCGGTTATTTTTAATGAGGCACACATTTCACTCTAGGTGCTCATTGAGAGGCATCCTGTCAGCTTTTTCGTTCACAAGCGACCGCACGTGGAATTTTTCCTGCAGACGGTGAGTCCACATTTTATTGAAATTGCCTAATAGATATTGAATCATGCTCGATTGATTGATCGATTGGCTAATGTCCATGGATTGATTGATTGATCAATCAATTGGCTGTTGTGGCTGGATTGATTGATTGATTGATCAATCAGTTGGTTGTTGTGCCTGGATCGATTAATTGATTGATTGGCTTATGTGCATGGATTGATTGATTGATCGATTGGCTGTTGTGCATGCATTGATTGATTGATCAATTGGGTGTTGTGCATGGATTGATTGATTGATCAATTGGCTGTTGTGCATGGATTAATTGATTGATTGATTGATTGGAAACATTGAGGGGTGTTTTTGCTCTTTGTTCCTGCTCATATGGGCATGTCTCTCTGTACTTAATCTGGAACAGTGGAACATCTCTGCCATTGCTAACTTTTTGCACGGTGTAATGAAATTATTTATGAACCTTGATTTCGCAGTTTGCTTTTAAAATTAGTTTTGACTGCATCAAATTCACACTCCGATCGGATTTTCTCGGCTGCAATGGTTCAACCGCTGTCTTCTTTCTTCATTCCAGGTCAGTCAGTGGTACGAGGTTGTGGTTTTCACGGCCAGCATGGAAATTTATGGGTCGGCCGTGAGTGACAAGCTGGACGGCGGGCGGAATATTTTGATGAGGCGATATTTTCGACAGGTAATTACGCACGCGGTTGCTGCTCCCTCTCATCAGCTGACGACGATGTCGACGGCACACTTGACCATTTCTTGCCGTTGCCAAGAGAAGTTGCAGTACTTAAGCTGTTACAGCTGTTGGTTTCTATACCACCTGCTTCCTTTCCCTTACAGCACTGCACACAGGAAGCGGTGGGATATACCAAGGACCTTTCCTCCATATCGGCTGATTTGTCATCGATTTTCATTATCGACAATTCGCCCATCGCATACAAGGGCTATGTCCGTACGTACACACATGGCCACAATTTTGGGGTGGCAGACTTTCAGCCAAAAAGGGTGGTCCGAGTTCGAGCCTGGCTGATGGCTCCAACTCAGACCACCCTGATGGCTCGAACTCAGACCACCCTGATGGTTCGAATTCAGGCCACCGTGATGGCTCGAACTCAGACCACCGTGATGGCTCAAATTCAGGCCACCGTGATGGCTCGAACTCAGACCACCCTGATGGTTCGAATTCAGGCCACCGTGATGGCTCAAATTCAGGCCACCGTGATGGCTCAAATTCAGACCACCCAAAATTGTGGCCAAGTGTGTAGTAAGTGGTATTTCGTTCAATCAACCAATCAACCGAAAGAGCAATGATTTGCCCATTTCCCCTATTCCCCCCTCCCCCCAAGTCTTGGCTTAATTTCCTTGATCGATTGAATTTTTTTTGTGAAAATGGGACAGCGTGTTCGACAGTGTTCGCGGGTCTTGCATCTCGATCTCGTGGAACCACGCACTGCAGCCGGCACTGTTGTTTTCGTTATGAAATCGATACAAAGTAATCAGCTCCCCTGGTTTCCCCGGTGTGTGTAGATAATGCCCTTCCTATCAGCTCGTGGTACTGTGATCCAAAGGACACGGCTTTGCTGGATTTGTTGCCCTTCCTGGACTCGATGCGGTTCGTGCGGGACGTGCGGACGGTGCTGTCCCGCCACCGGAATATAAACGTTCCCCTCAAGTCCACCGTCAAGGTTTGTGTTTCCTTGCCTCTTTACTGCGACAGGGTCCGCGATACGGTGTGCCTTAAACAACACGACAGAATTGCCGTAGAGTCATTGTGACTGACAGACAGATAACGACCAGTAAAAGTGGGCATGCCATTTTACATTCAGTCGAAGCAGCAAGGCAGGCAGACACACAGACACACAGACACACAGGCAGACACACAGACAAGCAGACACACAGACAAGCAGACAGACAGGCAGGCAGGTAGGCAGACAGACAGACACACAGGCAGACACACAGACACACAGACAGACAGTCAGGCAGACAGACAGGCAGACACACAGTCAGGCAGACAGACAGCTTTTGGAGTAGGTCGAGCTAGGAAATCCTGTGTAGAAATTGCCCTTTTCCAAATTTCTGCCAAATTTAGGCAGGTTTGGTTTTTGTATGTGTGAAGTCGCACCCTCATAAGTTGAGATGGGATATTCGATCTGGTGAATTATAATATTTTCTTTTTCTGCAGAACATCGAGAACAGCTGATTCTCATCCCATGCTGCCGCTGTTTCCGTTTACTAAATGAGCTTTCGACAAATTCTACCCTCATCAGCTCCACCTGCACGTACCCTTTACCTTGGTCACGACGCTCCTTGTTGTTTTTTACACCTTTTATCCTGCTGTCGTGTGTAGTTGTGTGGGAATAGGAAAGGCTCTCGTATATTTTTGCCTTTTTTTTGCAACCAAAACCAACCTGTAAATTATTTGACGATCGCGCGTGCAGTTTGAGACAAAGACAAAGACTGCCTGTCTTTGTCTAATTGTTTTTTTTTCTCTCCAAACGGAAACAGTAAGGTCACTGCTGCTGGTTTTTCTCCAGTGTCTGTGTGAATGGCCGGGAAAGTTTACTACTACGTACACATGCAAAAGTCACAAGGGATGAGAGCTAATGTGGGATGATCATCTGTACGGTTGAAGTCTGTTTGAGCTGTCTTGAAGGGGGAAGGACTCGCCGTTCCCGGTTGAGCTGATGCACAGACTGGTCACTTCGGCGAAGGGGCTTGTCGCCCCGGGACGCGGGACGAAGAAGCGCGCCTTGCAGCCGCCGCAGATGTCGTCGAAGCATTTGGCGTTGGGGAAGTTCCCGCAGCCGGATTTACCGAGTTGGACGCACGGCTGGCAGCGGATGCCGACTTGGCTGGTTTGCGGGCCGTTGGGACCATACACCGTCTGAGTGTCTTGGAAGCCTCCGCCGCCGGGGTTGGGCTGGTTGTTGGAGTTGGACGGGCGCTGGGGTTGACTGAGGACACCAAAAACGTTTCTTGCCAGTTATTGATGACAGACAAAGACAGGCAGACAGTTCGACTAGCACAAACAGACGGACAGACAAACAAACAAACAGACAGACAGACAGACAGACAGACAGACAGACGTACAGACAGACGTACAGATAGATAGACAGTCAGAAAGGCAGATAGTCAGACACAGGTAGACACAGTCAGACAGGCAAGCAGACAGACAGACAGCGAGGCATGGCGAGAACTTACTTTGGTCGTTGCGGTTCGATAACCGGGAACCCGGTCTGAGGGTCAAAAGTGGACGGACTCTGTCCGGGTGCGTTGTCATTGGCGCCGCGTTGCGGTGGGGAACCGGCGGGCTGAGGAAGGTTGTTTACCGGAATGCAGGGAGGCAAGACAGATGGGCGATCTCTGTTCGTGTTAGAATCACCTAAAGATAAACAGAATAATGCACAACTCAAGGGACATGCAGTAGCAGGTAAGACTGAGGAAGACTCCCTATCTCAGGTTTTGGCCATCCGTTGTGGCCAAATCAGCCGATCAGTGAATTTTGTGGCGCTCATGTCTGCCTCTTGATGTCTATCAGATGAGCTGTTTCTTTTCACGTTTATAACCGGTTTGTCCATCGCTCTGCCTATCTGCTTAGTTGCCTGCCTACCTGACTGTCTCTTTCTATCTATCTGTCTGTCTGTCTGTCTGCCTGTCTGCCTATCTGTCTATCGGTCATAATCTCTTCGTGTCTGTCTTTTTTTGTGGCAGTCTGTCAACAGTGTCTGTTTGTCTATCTGTACTGTATGTCTTTCTATCTGCCTTCCTCTCCGCGTATCTTTCAGTCTTTGTCTGTCTTTTACTGTTTGACTGTGTTTGTTTGCCCGTCTGCTTGCCTGCCTGCTGTCGGTGTCTGTGTCTGTTTGTTCTGTCTGTCTGTTCTGCCTGTATATCTGCAAATCGACTTGTCTGCCTGCCTGCCTGCTTGCTTGCCTGCCTGCCTGTCTATCTGCCTGCCTGCCTGCTTGCCTGCCTGCCTGCCTGTCTATCTGCCTGCCTGCCTGCCTGCCTCTGTCTGCTTGATTGCCTGCCTGTCTATTTCTGTCCCCTGACATTTTTTTCCTTCGCGGCCTATTTGTGGCGTTTGCCTCCGTTTAATTACCACATACCAGCACTCATTATCTGCGGCCATCCTCCATTTTGATTCGGCCGTTCCTGTGGGCCAGGAGAGGTCTGCCACGGCGACTGCTGCCCATTTGGATTCTGCTGGCCAGTTCCATTCGGTATCCGCTGCGGCGGTTGGCCCCCGGCAGGACCATACCCCGCGTTGGAGTTCACCGGAAACTGAGAATTTTGGGGACCACCTGGACCGTTGTTATTATTGTTATTGTTGTTCGGCTGAGAGGGAACCTGCGGTTGGTTGTTGCCGGCCCCGGGGCCCTGATTACCGTAACCGTTGTTGCTGTTACCTCCTGTTGGGTTCTGACTGCCACCATAACCGTTGCTACCGTTCGGACCCCCCGAGTTGGGATTTTGGTTTCCTCCGTAAGAGGGCCCGCCACTGCCACCACTGCCACCATTGCCACCATTGCCACCACTGCCACCTCCGCCACCGCCGCCACCACTGCCACCGCTGCCACCGCTGCCACCGCTGCCACCGCTGCCACCGCCGTATTGGTTGTTCCCTCCGCCTCCGCCTCCGCCTCCGCCGTATTGGTTGTTCCCTCCGCCTCCGCCTCCGCCGTATGGGTAGTTCCCTCCGCCTCCGCCTCCGCCGTATGGGTTGTTCCCTCCGCCTCCGCCAGCCGGGTACTGCGTTTTGGTCGCGGCGGCCCTCGCTGCGGCACAACCTACCACGTCGGCATAGTCACATGCTGCAGTCTGTCTGTTTCACATGAAAGGAAACTAATTACATTGCTGAAATGAAATTAATGGGGCTACTGTTAAAAGAGATCAGCAGCAACTGAACCTACTCGTTGAAACCGAGTCCCTCCGGACAGTTCATAATCCAGGCAATATTCTGCGAAACGATCAAACCAATTTTTAAGACTGGAAAGAGTTTTTAACTGAGGTGGTTTTATGCATTTTAGACTGACCTCGTGGCAATTGTAGAATTTCGTGCAGTCATTTGCGACGGAAAACTGGCCGCTAGGTCGCTTACAGTAGTCAGCTACAGAACCGCAGGTTTTATTAACAAACATGTCATGCCCAGCCTTATATTAACGCGGATGGCCGCCAGCTAAGATTCCCGAAAGTTTCTTACGTCGAGGGCCAAGGAAGTCTTGATTGAGCTTGTTCAACGGATTGCCGTTGTCTTTGCCGTTTCCGGAACTTCCGCTCTGGGGGATGTAGTTACCTCCACCACCTCCTCCTTGCTGCGGGTTTGCGGATGTACCCTATACCAGCGAACGTAGGCAGAAGAGATTGAAAATCAGATAATATTCTGGAAGACACCTGTAACTTTCGACAGACAGACACATACAGACACACAGACACACAGACACAC
>LRSR01012762.1:0-25181 GCA_001579985.1 Hypsibius dujardini | reverse complement strand
ATATAATATTATAAAATAATAAAATATTATAATATTATAAAATAACAAAATATTATAATATTATGAAATAATTAATTACTATTTTAATTGAAAACTTTTAAAAGTAAAAGTCTCACGGGGAGTGGAGAAACAATAATCAAGCAAGGTAGTCTCATCTGTTTACTGATATACTGGTACAGTACAGTACAATTCCGCTAAGCCCGCTAGACAAAAGTTCTCTTCAAATGCGGTACTGTGGGTTGGGCGTTTTGTTTCCGTTACTTTTGCACCGCAGGACAATCAGTCACAGCAGGGACAAAACCTGATTTCTTTTATTGTGCGACGGGTGAAGTGGTTTTTACTGCTGATATTTTTATCAAACAAATTTCGTCACAGCAGTCCGATGCCTCTTACTAAAAACATCACTTGTCAAATTGTCAGTGCAGTCAGTACAATTTACTCGACTTTGGAGTAACATTTTCATTGATCATGAAGATCCCATTGCATCGCAAGCTTCTAGTCCTTCTGATCCTTCTTCCTGGATCACTTCACGCCGACTCGCAGAGACGACGTAAGCTGTTGCCATTTAAACTGATTAATCATCAGCTTGGGCAGTTTTCTTGTGTCTCTACCTGAATAGGTGAGAGCAAACGGACATTGTTAGCGACAGGAGACGTCACGAATGAGACAGCGGATAAAGGAAAATGGAATCCAAAAAAAGGGATTGTTATCAAAGTCGTGGTAAGTGTGTGTGACCTGCTTGACATGTTTATACAGCAAATGTTTTGTTTCATTCTTTGTGACAGAATGATATTGGGTCGGGACTTCCGCCGTTGGACGGCCTATTGCTCCTTGCAGTGGAAAACAGCTCACCTGGTTCAGGTAGATTTTGTAAGAGGGAGGATTCTGACCTCAAGTCGCCTCTATTTTCTGACCCAATGATACTAATGATACCAATGATACTAGTATTTATATATATAGTATATATATAGTATATATTGTAAATAAATATTTTGTTTGCTGTTAATTCATAATTTATTTTTAATTAATAATTTTGGATACAGTGACGATAACTTAAATTTGACCAGATAACAGAGAGATGACTCGATAAATACCAAGCAAGTTTTGCCCGAGTTTTCTTAATATCATAATTTCTCAAGAATACGAGCACGTTGCTGGGATTGTTTTGGTTTTGATTTTAGAAACACAAACAACATCGCACGAAAACGTGACTCAGCCGACAAATCAGTCCTCACATGACGGTAATTTTGAGCGAGTGCAAAAACAAACACAAAAAACCCTGCAAAAATAATACATTTATTTGCAGATGATGATGAGTCGGATGAGACCATGCGAATGAACAGTAGCTGCCTCTTCTTTAACGACCACAGCTATACCTGCCAAACTGGCTGTGTCGACGACCCCACCGTTGATCCTGTCATCACCCCCTTTCGCAGCAACAAAAAAAAGTTTTATAACGTGAACAATTGCTCGACGAATGTCAACACTAACAGGAAGCATTGGAGTCAAGCTGATGGTACTGTACTGCCGCGATTAAACCGGCCAGCTTAGCCACGCCTCCGTTACACGCGCCTGTGTGTCGAGTGAGAGCACAAATGCGCCTGTGTGTCGAGTGAGAGCACACACACGCGCCTGTGTGTTGAGTGAGAGCACACACGCGCGTGTGTGTCGAGTGAGCACACAGCCACACTAAATCACTCACTCACTCACTCACACACAAGTCGAATGCGCTGCCCGGGTGTAAAAGTGACCGGTTTAATTGCGGCAGTACAGTAATTGCTCACGCACCATGCTAACTAACGGTACAACAAGTCCATTTTTGCATCTCCTGCTCCTGGTTAGGTATAATTGATAAGAAAATTGGTCAATCCAATGGGCGAAAGGAAGTGGTAGCTACGTGCGCTTTTTATCAGACCATGTGGTTCGAGTGTTACGGCATCACTGACTGCACCGAAGGTATAGACCACTGTCGAGGAGGACTCCCATGGCGCGGATCGTATGAAGGAACGTGGAGCACGGGTGAGAATTGTCCCTTTCTATCTTTTTCATTAGGGAAATGGCTCGTAGAACAAAACCCCGCGCGTTTGCCACATTTATTCCAATGTAAAGTCATTCAGGTTAAAAGAGCTTATGACACAAAATGTGACGACAATTAATTTACTAGGCTACAAAGGCAAAACTACTCTAACGGCTCTTAATGACGGAGGCGGGGGCGAAAACAACAGTAGCAGCAATAATACAGGAAAAACTGGTTGTGCAGGTACTTGTCATCTTTAAACGCTTATTGCAATTTAAATTAAGGGCAAGCCGGCGCTTTGAAATCGTCCTTAAATCTCACCGGGTCGCCAGCCACGGTGACCATGGATTATTGTTTTCGTGTTCCAATATATTTTTTTATGACTCATTGTTGAGTTGGCAAACTTTTTGTCTTTTTCAATTTTTCAAAAAAAATCCTATGACGTCATCGGACGTAGCCGTTTCTCTCAGGCACTCTTTTGATAACTTTGAATGGCGAATATCTTCTGATTAACCTCGTTTTGCACTTTTCCAATTGGCATTTAAAATTGCAACCTTCAAAATTCAGCATTTGAATTGGCAAGATGCATTACAGAGAAAAAGAGGAAGAACCTTGAAAAAAACTCATTTTGGAATGGGGTGAACTTGGGTCGCTGAGTTTCTCACACTTTTCTCTGCAACTAGATCAGTCAGCTAAAAACTTTGAATTTCGAAGGTTGCAGTTTTAAATACCTATCAGAAAAGTGCAAACGAGGTTAGTCAGAAGATATTCGCCATTCAAAGTTATCAAAAGAGTGCCCGAGAAGGACGACTACGTCCGATGACGTCAAAGAATTTTTTTTTTGAAAAACTGAAAAAGATAAAAGTTTGCCAACTCAAAAAGGAGTTAAAAAAATTAGACTGCGACACGATAATAATCATTCATGGCCACCCCGGCGAGATTTTTGTGTGATTTCAAAGCGCCTGATTGCCCTTAATGAAACCTTTGCCAGCACGTGTTGCCGTCAATTACTGCATCATCACGCGAGAGCTTGAGGGCGCGGTGCAAGTGTTAAACTATCAGTTCGTCAACATCGGCTGCTCTTCGGGATTGTGCCACTTGGACGTGTTGCCGGTCAACGATACGTCCACACCGCAACTGATGCGGAATAAAATTGGTACCGTTTTCCTGCTTTCCCTCGGGCTTCATTCATTCTTCCACTGTCATGCTGTTGTTTTAGGCGATGTGATGCGTTCCATGGAAATGTTGCAGGCCATGGATATGACGACGTATTGCTATTTCTTCGATAACAGTGACTTCCATTGCGTTTTCACGAAACATCCCACGAATTTGGATCTCTCAGGCATAAGATGCAAGTTCACCGATCGATGTGAAGAGAGTCAATGCTAAACTCAACTTTGAGATTGTACTGACAATCTTCCTATACGGACAGTTTATGATACCGACAAAAACTAGTTTGCAGTTACATTTCAAAACGCATGTAGTAAGTTCAACGTATCCGAAGACGTTGAATAAAACAGCAAAATTACATGTGGCAAAACGCTCTTGCTTGGGTAGATTTAACAGAATTATCAATCGGTTCATCTTTCTTGCAGATGTATGAAATATGGTATGAAGTGAAGTCAGTTTTTCGGCTCACTCATGCTTTCTCTTTGATGGCAGGTGCTTGATTAATTGATTTTTTATACCACATCTTAGTATACTATAGCACCTTCCCCTTTGCACCGCTATCAAAGAGAAACTTATGAGTGAGCCGATTTATGGACAAAATTGAGGGTGATCCGAAATATAGACTTTTTCTTCATACATTTATCACTTCTACCGTATTCCCCCGATCCCAAAGAACAGTGAGCCCCACCCCCTCCCGTCATCGGTTGACTGTTCAATCGGATTCACTGTGTCGTGATTGGTTGAAATTTAAGAGCAACTTGACAGCGATTGATTGATTGATTAAGAGGAATTTCTTGACGCACACTTTGAAACAGTTGATTGATTGATTGTAGGCAAACAATAGCAAACGGTGATGAACAGATAAGATCCGGGGTGGGTCAAATTTACTGGTAGGGCAAAAAAGTGTCCCTTGAGATCGGGGGATGACGGTACTATTCCACTCTGCAGTAAACAGTTAAACGGGCGGAGACCCTCCAGGGCTTCCTATCAGCTGAAACTCGCAGCCCTGACAAACCGTTGTAATATATAAATTTAAAGGGTCTCAACAAAACTGCAGTGTGCTTGTCACGCTAAAGCAGAGGTGGCAAACCAGTTTTCAGGACGACGTTGCTCTCGTGACCTTGACCTCCACATGAATAACCAACACATTCTGCTATTAATGATGCAGTACAGAGGAATTGATTGTATTACAATTAATCAACCCACCACAAGATTAGAATAAATTGAACATTCTTGAATGAAAATTCGTGTGCGAAACCAGACCAAGGACCATTTAAGTCGCGAACTCCTATTGACTGCAATAATTATTACGGTTTTTGCTATGATCTCCTACGCAGTCAGCTCCAAGAAGAACTCTGCTTGCACAACACAGGCTGTTTGCGCATAGAGAGAGATGAAGTGCAACAGGTGTAGCAATAAAATATCTTCGATATCAAGAGATGCAAGTAATTGAACCGAGTGGCCCACCAAAAATTGGCTTATCTCGCGATCTCGAAAAACAAATAACAATTTACCTGTGTATAGGACTGCAACAACTGATGACTTAAACGCAGGGAACCTGCGCAAAGTAGCCGAATTCAAAATCTTATCAGCTGTTTTTGCAGCTTTTCATGATTGTGCTTTTTTCTACCGTTGCAATTGATTGGCTTGATTTAGTCAAAGTTGTTCGTCAATTGTCCTGATTGGTTGTCAGAAACGGTGCAATTTAGGGCGGTGTCATTTAGGGCGGAGTTTTCGGTCTGTTTGAACAGCAAAAGTCACGTGAGCAGAGTTCTTGGGGCTAACTGTAAGGATGGCATCAAATGACAAGAAGCTAAAGTTTTGATTTGATTTGATTTTGAAATTCATTTGATCATCTGCTCATTTGATTTCTTTTCACTCCTTCTTGCCATGAAAATTTGATTTGATTTGATTTAATTTGATTTGAATTTAACATTTGACATTTAATGCCCTAGACTGTACAAAATACTGTTCTCGATTCCGCCGTAACGCAATCGCTAGTGAACTGACAGTTATCAATGCGTAAACCGTTCGGGCCAGCCGGACATATGAGGCTGCCAGCTAGACGAAAACAAGTTTGTTGGATCTTTTTTTTCATGACTAAGACGAAATTTGTTGGATCGTTTTGCTGACTTGCCACGCGAGAATTTACCAAATTTGAGTCCGACGTCACGGCAGATTTCATTTATTACATCCATTAATCAAGCTTCCCTTTCCCAGCAGACTATTTTGAAGACAACAAAACTAGTGTATACGTGCAACCTCCAAGCTTGCTCATGCGCATGAAAGCGCACGGAAAAACTTTTGAGCATACATGATTTATTGAGCTTGCCGGAGGAAAAATGTACGCGCTCTGTCGCAAACTATCTGATTGGAATATATTTCAAACTTCTGCAATTTCTCCGACTGCTAGACACTGGTGGAGTGACGAAAATTGTTTTGATCAAGAAATTTAACGACATTCGCCGATCTGCCACTCGTGACTCCGGATGAATTGACATTTATTCATTTCACAAGCGACCTTGACTTTCTCCGAAAACCGGTCTATTCGCTAGATAATTGCAGTTTGAATTTCGGGTATAGCAGAAACTACCCCAGCCTTCCTCTCATATATACACCTGGTCACGTGTTTATTTGCAATTCAAATTATAAATGATAGAGCTATCATTTTAAATAAACGATTATTTTAAAGCAAATTTATTTGACTTAAAACACGAGAAAACAGCACTTTTATTTTAAATTGAATCATTTTAAATTTAATTTGAAACTAGACTTGGCTCGGTTCGCGAGTATTAAATTAATTCAAAACCAAAAAGATGAGGATAAAAAATGGATACAGAGATATATTAATGAATCAAAAATTCAGATCGATGATTGCGGGTCTTCGCAATGATCGAAGCGATCAACCAATCAACGCTTTATAGCTCAGACAACTTTCTCAAGACTGTCGGAAACGATTGAGAACTGACCAAGTACGCAACAACAAAACAAAATTTGAGATTTTTTATCACAGGAAATTAGCCAGTGCGATAAACAAGAAGTAAGGATACTCTAAACCGGCTTGAGAGAGTCGAAGGACGAGGAGATGCCGGCGTCGTCGAAAGACGCCGTCAGTGGAATTGTGAAGTCGAATTCAATTTTCCGCTTCTTCGTCGGGCGAAACTTCGATCCCGGCAGCAGCTGCAGCTGAACAGGTTGTGGCGCTGCGACGGACAGTAGACGGTTTCCGTAAGAAGCCACGGCGGTCGCCAGCGACGTCTTCGACAAGTCTCCTCCAAGTCGTCTCAAAAACTCCATCAAATTCCGGAACGAGTCCAGCGCCGCAGGACACTGTAAATTCGGCCCCCTAGCTTTCGCATCTACGCTTCCGGGGTGGACGAAGGAGAAAACGTCCAGGATGTCGAGTCCTTCCAAAGGGAAGGCAAATTGGGCGAATTGGGCGTCGCTGATAATTTGACTTGATTCCTTCACGCTCACACCCAAGTCGATGATCTTCCCCGGAAACAGATAGAAAAGTCGCTGCAGGTACTCATCCGCACCATCACCGGGCAGTCCAGACAGAGCGGTATACGCCATCAGGATATTTAGGCAACCGTTCTTGACCACAACGAAAAGTGGAAAGTGAACTGGCTCTGTTTTGATGTAAAACCAGCTTTTGGATGAAATCAATCAATCCACCAATCAATGGATCGGTTACAGCTACATTTTATTTAGTGATATTAATTCAATTAATTCAATAAATAGAGCGAAATCATTGGCATGCTAAATTTTAATCTTCTCTGCGTGCTTGAGGTTTTGTTGTAGTTCAAAAAGCAAGTTCCAGCTTTTCTTAAGTAAATGGTGTGACGAGTTGTTAAACAAATGTGGATTGTTTTAATTTGCGTAAAAAATATTCGTGAGTGAAGGACCAATCAACCGATCAGTTTCAGACCTAATGTTTTTGCAATGCTATAAATACATCAATCAACTGCGAATTTACCTTCAGTCCAGCGTGACAGTCAATCAATCAATCAATCAATCAAGCTATAGTTTACACTTCTGCTATTACAATATCCGCTCGAACAATCAAGCAAACGACTGTGTTACCGGGCCACCTACTGCAGTATTATTTTATTTGATTTTTGGTACGCTTTAGAAACTGCTGAATTAAGTAATTGAAATAAGACTGCTAATTTCAAATCAAACAATACGAGTGCACTGACTTAATTTAAAATAAACCTCGCAAGTTTTAAATATTTTTAATCCATATTTTTTAATCAGTAATATTAATAATAATATGCTTTTGCTTTTTCATGTTTTATAGAAGCTGTTGAACTAATCTAATCAACTTGATCTAATCAACTCAATTTGTCTGAACTAATTAAGATAAATAATAATTTACTTTGAAAGAAACCTCCGAATTTTAAATATTTTGAATCTATATTTTTTAACCAATTATATTAATTTAAGCGAGACACTGTACTAACATGTTTTCTTGTTGCATTTTTTTCGTACAAGAAAATGCATGGGCGTCTGCCAGAAATTGCCAGAAATTTCCTGCACGAAACCCGCACCTTTGGAAAGTTCGACCACCGGAACCCCTTCCGGAATTGACTGTTTTTTTCCGCAGAGTGATTATCTCCATCATTCCGGTCTCAAAGGCACGCGTCGACCTCTTGAGGAAACGGATCGGGAACGCGGAGGCGGCATTGTGACATTCCACCCGCAAGGAGCATTGGACGAAACGGTCACTCACTAGGTGATCGATGACTCGGTGGATGCCGAAGAGGCACTTAGGGATTTTCGATGAAGCAGCCGGATTTGGAGGCACTGTCAGCGACTTTGAACGATTCGCAGTATCTGCCGTGTAAATGAATTTCAGGCAGTCTAATGAGTCGGGCACGGTTGGACGAGGACGGCTATTTTCTGCACCGCCAGTTGCTCGTCTGTCTGTCCGTCTGTCTGTCTGTCTGTCTGTCGGGCGAGCCCCCCCCCCTGGAACGCCCATTCTGCCCCACAAGGGAATTTTTTTTAGGGGGGAACAGCTGGAGCGTTGGTCGGGCGAGCCCCTCTCCCCTGGAACGCCCATACTACTTAACTGTCATCTATACCATCCAGCTGGGGATATGTGCAGAAATTATGGGAATTTTATGTTATTATGTATCTGCATGTACCGTGAGGTCTTCATACAGTTGTTTGGGTTATAATGATGACATACGTGGTCATGGATGTCTAAAGGGATACCTACGAGGTGTGTATATGTTTGTTTATACCGGTGCCTGCATATAGCAGGTACACACGTGGCAATGTCTGTGTGGTGTAAACACACGTGGCAAAAATCTTCCGCTGACCGAATCAAGCAATTCAACGCGTGGCTGTGTACGAAAGACACGCGTCGAACGAGCGTGGTGGCTTGACTCGGTCAGCGCAAGGTTTTTTGCCCTCTGCGTACACAGTACCAGAACTCTGCATTATAGGACCCCCCCCCTCCCCCGCAGGGACCCAGGAAGTTCGTGAATACGTATCTCCGCGCGGTTTTTTCGTGAACATGTTTTTGCTTTTTCGGGTAGACAAATGATGGGTTGATTGATGGAATGATTGGGCGTCACTCAGTCTTTTGTTTTTCTCTGAAAGACCGCGTCGGATTTTCCGACAAAAATTCTCGCAACAGTTCCGGGCATAGCTCTTGTTCCGAGTTGGTAAGATTTCAGACCAATTTTAAACAACCGGACAAGAACACAGCTACAGCTTTCTTGGACTCGTGCACATGCACAACAGGCATTACAACTTAAGGAAGGCTGATTGTGAGGCATCAAAGAGGAAGTACGAATGGCAAACATTTTAATGATTAATTCTTACTATGGAATTTATTTAGTATTAATTTACTCAAATTTATTATCTGTAATTAAGTCTCGTAATAAAATTCCAAACGTAGAATCTTATTTAGAAACTAAAAAATGAAGAAGTAAGAATTAGTGAATAAAATCAGTTAACTAAAAGTTTCAGGTAGAATTAGTCAACTAAAACGAAACGAAAACAGATTTAATGATTATAGATAATAAATTCAAACTTCATGATGATTAATAATTTAATTTTTTACGTCTTAATATTTTTAGTGTTCAAATAAAATTCTGAAACAAAAGGTTTCAGAAAAACCATAATTAACTAAAACTTAATTAATTAAAACTTAACTAAAAGAAACACTTATCATTATAGTTAATAACTTCAAACCCGTTAGTGGCTTCAAGTAATAATTATATTCTCATTGTTTTATTCATTTGGCTGCGAAATAAAAACCTGAAATTTGAGGTAAACTATAATTAATTAAAAATAAAACGACGGCCGGGTTAAGTGCTTCTCAGCGACGAGCATCGCGGATCGGAAATTCAGAGTTGGTTGACAGGGCCCCGCGTCGAACTGCCAGCCAATGGGGGAAGAGCTTCGGCCCCGCCGTTGGCATCGAAGTTGGAGGGATATGCAAATGGCAAATGTGCTCCACCCTTCCTTCCTTTCTCTACCTCGGTAACAAGGCAGGCCAACAACGCTGATGCAACGAAATGAGGCGTACTTAGTTCGGTTTGCGCAAGGCTTTTGTCAGTTGAAAATTCCACTTTTGCTTCATTTCTCTCTCGGAGAAAAATTATTTCGACAGGTCTTACAAATACTTTGCGATCCATTTTCATACGAAGAACTTTGGAGACTCATCCTCCATCTCAAGGTCAAGGTGATTTTAAATTTAACTAGAAAGTGTTTTAAGATTTTGCTAAAACTTTTAGTATTTTGTATTTTGATAGGTTTTGTTTTATAAAACCTTGAAGTTGGTTACAATTCGAATTTAAATTCCACAACTTATACAACTTATTTTAGGATTTTCGTAAATCCTTTAGTGTCTGAAAATTTATATATCGAAGCTGATATAAGATTTTTTCTTTTTTCTTTCAAACTTCCTCTTTTGATTTATTTGTGAAATAGATCGCAATTACGATGTTTTTAAATAGTTAAACTGTATTAGCTGCAATAAGTGTACTTGTTGTTTAGCATAACGTTTAAATTTCTATGAGCTTTACACTTCAGATTCTTTTATTGTATATAGTTTCCAAGTTTGGTAATATTAGATTATCAATTTTTTGCCCATTTTAATGTTTAATAAATAAAACGTTTAGTTGCAGTTTAGTTCTTCAAACTTAATTTTACAATCCCAATTTTAAACATTATTACGGTCTTGTGTATCGAGTAATCAAGCGAATTTTTCAGTTTGACAAGGAGTCGTAAGGGGAGACAGACAGACAAACAAACAGACAAACATACACACACAGACAGGCAGACAGACAGACAGAAAGACAGACAATTCTCAACCTTTCAAAGTTAAACCCCGCATCTTCCTCAATTTCCTGCTTAATGAAATTTTTATTGTTATTGTTGTTGTTGTTGTTGTTGATTGACAGGCAATGGCAAACTACGAAAGCAACATCCGTGACGTTCCGCAGGACGATGCCGGCGATGACCAGGCCGACTACTTCCCTTTTGCAATGCTCGGTAAGGGAGCGTAATTATCTGCCTTTGTTATTGCGATCTGGAATTAAAAACTTACGAAGTGGCTATTTTATCCCTGATTTCGGGGCAAAATAGAACCCCGACTATTTTACCCCTACATGCAAACATTACTAGGGACCTGATAGCACCCCGGCTATTTCGCCCCTACCAGGGGCAAAATAAAACCCCGGCTGATTTACCCCACGTCATGAGCGCCCCAATAGCACCCTGGCTATTTTATCCCTACCTGCATTCATAACAAACAGACACCCAGGCAGGCTGGCAGTTTTTCTATGCGTCGGCGTGTCTGTCTGTTTGTCTGTCTGTCTGTCTGGCTGTCTGTCTGTCTGTCTGTCTGTCTGTGTCTGTCTGTTTGTCTGCTTGTCTGTTTGTCTGTCTGTTTGTCTGTCTGTCTGCTTGTCTTGGCGCAATACCATTTCTGCGGAAGTCCATGCTCTATTCCATCCTAGGTAGGGGCAAATTAGCCGGGGTAATATTTGGCCCCATGCACAGCAAGTGGGGGTAAAATTGCTGTAGCCAAAAACTTATACTAAATTAGAATAAAACTAGAAATTGAAGTGAAAGACCTTTTATTAAATTTTTTTACAGTTTAACCTTGTTTCGTCTCTCGAAAAAAGATAAACCTATCAATCAATAAAAATCAATAAAAAAATAAAATTCACAATTACTGTATGTCTAATTGTTTTTTGCTTTGTTTTTTTTAAATTTTGTGCCTGTTTTTATTTTATTTTTAGAGCATCCATCCATCCGCAAACGCACGTGGATGAACGTCTACCGCCAGCAGGAAATGGAGAAGGACAAAGCGGCGGAGGAATTTGAACGTGGCCAAGAGAAAGCATTATTGGCACAGGAAGTCGCTTTGGCGGCGCAGCCAATGGGTCCGGAAGTGCGCGCGGTGATGAACCATCTCATCAACCGAGTAAGTCTGCCACTTATTTATTGAATGCTTGCGAGTAGACAATATGTATTTAAATGATATTTAAATAATTAAAAAAATTATAAATTACTGATATTAAAATAATTAAGTTAATTATAAATTAATGATATTTAAATAATTAAATTAATTATGAATTACTGGTATTTAAATTTAGATGGTTAAGTTAATTATTACTTATTTCACTTGAAAAATGCCTAAAAAGCTCGAAGCTAGTGTTGTCTCAATATATTTAAAAGATATTATTTATCCTTTTTTTTATTGATATTATATATATATAATAATTACATTTAGTAGGTGTTATTGTTATTTATTGATAGTTTGTTTTTAATAACTGTTTTATTTAAAGTCACCAGCTAAAATAGAAATTGTTTTTTAAAAGCGCCCAATACATATTATCACTATATTTGATTAAAAATCCCATTTTCAATGATGAAAATGTGGCCTTTCCTTTTCTGGCATTTTTCATTTTCAGCCTTAAAAATATTTTCTTTAAATAAATTGATTGATTAAATATATTGATTATGTGTATTGGGCGCTTTTAAATAACTATCTATTTTAGCTGGTCCCTTTAAATAAAACAATTATTAAGAAGAGTTAATCAGTAAATAGCAATAAATAATATTTATAAATATAATTATTATTATATATATATAATATCTTTTAACTATACTGAAATAATACTAGCTTCGAGTTTGCCACATTTTTCGGCTCTTCACTGCCGCAGCTGAAATTAAATTTATTTTCTTTGGCAGATCAAGAAATGGGACGCGAAGACCAAGAGCCAGGATGAGAGGATCGACAAGCTGGAACGGCAAATTGGCATGATGCTGCAGAACATGCAAAAGCAGGAGAATGAAATCGCTGCTCTGAAGGCCGAAAACGTCGAGCTGCGGCGTGTGTGTGCTGCTCAGCAGGTCTCAATCGACACTCTAGCCATACAGGTGCGTTTCCGTTCGAATCCATGTCTGTTTGGGACTTAGTATCGCTTCAGTTGAGTACTGCGCGATCCACGGTTAACTTCTTTGTTTCCAGGTGAATTTCACGCCTGGGGAGGATCAGATTAGGGAGCTCCTGAACCTTCGAGTATGTCCGTGTTGCGAAGTTTTAGCCGTTGTCCGCGCGTGTGCATCTGCCATCTATCACCTCATTTTTCCTTTTCACAGGGTGGAACGACCCCGGAGAACCGAGCCACGTATGATGGCCTGCGAGGGCAGGAGAACATGATGCTGCGTCAGCAGGTATGCTACCTAGTAGACTGATTGTCAGAGCAGACAGCCAGCAAGACAAACAGACAGACAGACAGACAAACAGACAGACAGACAGACAGACAGACAGACAGACAGACAAATTTGAAATCGTAAAAGCACATCGACAGACAGACGTCGTGCTTGACTTGCTCCTTTACTTGTGTTACAGCTCATCCTCATTGATCAGCGGTTCGCCAGCCAGACGAAGAGCATCAACGAATTGAAAGCTCGAACTGACCACCTGGAGCAGCAACAGAACATGAGCGAGGCCGCCGAATCCCAACAGATGATGGCGGTGTTTGGTGTCTGACCTGGTGGACGCATTCACTTTCTCCTCCTCTACTTTCCAGCACTTCCGCGTTCATAGAGATTTTTCTTTCCAAAGCCGTTTTGCACGATCGTAGCTGTTTCGAAAGTGGTTGAAAATGGTCGTTGCAATTTGATTCTGTCTGTGTGAGAAACGCGGGAATTGAATAATAATCGATCGCGTCATAGAGTAATGACGAAAAGACTTGTGTTCAGTAGGCACAGACAGGTAGATGTCGCGCTGTTCGAAATCCCCACCACTGCTGCTGATCTATATTACCTTCACGCCGTCGCTGTCGACTCCATAAAGATACTCATTTACTGCCCTGATTATCTGAACTCAATTTCATGAAGAATATTTTTATTTGCAGTTCATTTTTCTCCCATATTACAGTAGTTACGCTCGAAGTCACTACTTTTGCCTTGGACTTGCCTTGCCTTAACTGATGGACTTAAAGCATATCAACTAATCAACGCTTTATTGCTCAGACAACTTTCTCCAGACTGTCGGAACGATTGAGAACTGACCAGCGCTACATTTTAATTCAAACTATGAAACTCAAGTCCGCAAAAAAAAATAATCTGGGTTTGTTTATCACAGGAAATGAACCAGTGCGACAACCAAGAAGTAAGGATATTCTAAACCGGCTTGAGAGGGTCGGAAGATGAGGAGATGCCGGCGTCGTTCGACGACGCCGTCAGCGGAATCGTGAAATCGAATTCTATCTTCCGCTTCTTCGTCGGGCGAAACTTCGATCCCGGCAGCAGCTGCAGCTGAACAGGTTGTGGCGCTGCGACGGACACTAGACGGTTTCCGTAAGAAGCCACGGCGGTCGCCAGCGACGTCTTCGACAAGTCTCCTCCAAGTCGCCTCGAAAACTCCATCAAATTCCGGAACGAGTCCAGCACCGCAGGAAACTGTAAATTCGGCCCACTAGCTTTCGCATCTACGCTTCCGGGGTGGACGAAGGAGAAAACATCCAGGCTGTCAAGTCCTTCCAAAGGGAAGGCAAATTGGGCGAATTGGGCGTCGCTGATAGTTTGACTTGATTCCTTCACGCTCACACCCAAGTCGATGATCTTCCCCGGAAACAGATAGAAAAGTCGCTGCAGGTACTCATCCGCACCATCACCGGGCAGTCCAGAAAGAGCGGTATACGCCATCAGGATATTTAGGAAACCGTTCTTGACCACAACCGGGTGCGAACCGTTTCCGTGCAGGGCGATGAAGATGTCTCTGCGAAAATAAATCCCCATCAATATGACACGCTTGGCTCAATGACACTACTACACAATTTCGAAAAAATAGGCTTAACTTGGAGGTAAATTTTAACCTCCGGGGAGAGGGATGTCACTATCATGTTAGTTAATTCATCAATCAACCGCTGATTCAACACGCGAAATCTTCCAGATGACTCGGCACACCGCTTCCCACGTTATTACGCCGCTGAAATTATGAATCAAATACAGTACTGTCACACATAATACCAATCAAAATAAAACCTAAACCGCGTTGTGATAATCAACCGAGCCAACATTAGAGTAAGCAGTCAATCATCAATCAACCGCTGATTTCAACATAAAAATCACTACGAATCTTCCAAATGATTCGGTACCCCATCCCTTCTCGCGTTACGCAGCTCAAATCACAAATTCAATGCAATACAGTACCAGTAACAACTAATTATAAGGAATTAATAAATACTACCAAAATGCCGCTGGGATAAACTGATAGTCAACCGAATGTCCAACAATCAGTATACAGTCAACTCATCAATCAACCACTCATTTCACAATGGAACTCGCCTTAACATTTTAACAATCAACTCATCAATCAACCACTCATTTCACAATGGAACTCGTCTTATTATTTTAACAGTCAACTCATCAATCAACCACTCATTTCACAATGGAACTCACCTTAACATTTTCGACTCTTCTAGATGATTCGGCACCACGTCCTCCTTCCCCCGGTAGTAATACACCGCTTCCCGGGTTACGTAGTTGAGGTCGTAGCCCATCTGCCGCATGCGTCGGCCGTCTTGCGGAGACATTTCACTAGCCGCCGCGGTGCCAAGTGTCAGGTTGAAGTTACGCACCGCCATGGAGGAGCTCTTCGTTGGATCCTCATCCACCGGATGATACTCCAGGCACGATATGCCCAGTCCGAAGATGCTGTGATTGAGGCTGAACTTCGCGAGTCGGAGGTAGTGTTCCTGAAGAGACTCACCAACGCTCCATTTGGCTGAGTCCGGGCAGACGGTCGAGTGGACGGCAAAACTGACGACCGAAGAACGCTGCAAGGTGTTTTTTATGTGGTCAACGTACTGGGGGAAATTTTTCCGATTAATCTCGAGAAAAACAGGCGCCAAAGACGGTGTTGTATCCATTTTTTCAATCGGGGAAGAAAAATCCCCGTCGCTGTTGAAGTAGAAAAATGATTTCAGTCTCATCAGGTTCATCTCGTTTCATTAATTTAATATAAATCAGTCAATCAATCTTTCGTTCCACCTTCGAAATCAAACACGCCACTTTTTAAAAGTGTTCGCGACTTTTGCGAACGTGTTCGTGACTTTTGCGAACGTGTTCGTGACTTTTGCAACCGTGTTCGTGACTTTTTCACACTTTTCCACTACGCTTTCCCCGCCATTTTTTCTTCCAATCTCCTTTGTTAATATTCTCATCTTCTCATCTTTTATTCTTCCAGACAGGTTTTGGCTACCATCAAGATCCTAAACACAGAATCGTGTTCGTGTTGATTGGCGCTGTTCTTTCATATGGGAGCGTTGGTCGAGGGAGCCCCCCCCCTGGAACGCCCATTCAGCCCCTCAAGGGAATTTTTTCAGGGGGGAAACATCTGGAGCGTTGGTCGGACGAGCCCCTCCCCCTGGAACGGCCCCCATCCCTCTGGAACGCCCATTCAGCATCACAAAAGAATTTGTTTCAGGGGGGGGAAACAGCTGGGGCTTTGGTCGGGCGAGCCCCTCCCCCTGGAAGGCCCATTCAGCCCCACAAGGGATTTTTTCCAGGGGGAAACAGCTGGTTTATTCATTTGTTTTTCGCTGCCAGCCTCACCTTCTCCTGCTACAGCACCGACATCGCCTTCACCGATTGTTTTTCAAAATGGGGAATCAACAAGCCACCAGGGGAGTGTCCTTTGAGCGGGAACAAAGCAGCCTCATCGCAGTAAGTTGCCCCGGCGCACGAAAAGGGAGCCTCCATAAATTCCCCTGCTTGATTAAAGCGGTGACAGTTGTCGGTAGATTGGTTGATTGACGGAAAATAAATTCCCCTGCTGATTTGGTATTTTCATCGCACTCGCTCATCGCACTGCCGTTCTCTCCTTGCAGATATCAGACAGTGTGGCGCAGAGGCTTCGCAACGCCGACGGCGGTGGGAAAAGTGGTGCGAGAACGGAGCAGAAATCGTCAGCGTCGTCGAGGGAAGATTTCTCGAAGGAATCGCTGAGCGGATCGTCGTCCCATTCGCATCAACCGCCGCCAGAGGCGACCTACTCCTTCCATCACTCATCACGACCCTCCCGACGCAGTTGGAGGAGCAGAGCAGGGCGCTGGCCCAGCTGGAGGAGCAGTGGCAGGAGCGTCACAAACTACTGGAAGGCGATGTGAGTTTTTTGTCTGCTTTTTTTCTCCAAAAAAATGTCTGGAGATATTATATGACTTTTACTGATTTCAGACTGAACGGATAAAGCTCACATCGGCGGAGGAATTCATTAATGCGGTCGAACATGTGGAGACGCTATTTGAGTGAGTTCGGCTGGCATTCATTCGAGATATGAAAAATTCAAGCAGTCGTTGTCGTCGATTGATAAATTGATTGATTGATTGAAGCGGGGACAGTTGGTGGATTGGTTGATTGACGGGAAATGAGTTCTTGGTGCAAGCTGCAAATATGAAGCAGTCATTGTCATCGATTGATTGATTGAAGTGGGGACAGTTGTAGGTAGATTGCTTGATTGACAGGTGTCTATCTGTGTCTGCCAATCTATCTTATCTGTCTGCCTAGTGTGTGCCTGTGCTCTACTCTACTGTGCATCTCTTTGTCGGTATTTCTGTCTTCTATCTATGTGTCATGTCTGTCTTCTATATGTCTGTACATCTGGTGCCCTTAGAGACGGCGTGCTTGGAGAGCTCCCCGGGGATCAGTAGCTTGCAGGAGTTGATGTCTCGCGCCGAGATGGACACAGACAGAGCGACATACAGAGCGACAGACCGATAGGTAGACACCCAGGCAGGAGGGCAGGCAGGCAAATAGGCATTTTATATAATGTAATTCAGGCAATCAATCATTCCTCCTTCGAAATCGAACACTCACATAACTGCAAGATAGCGCTACCCGAGTCAAGCTATTTACCTCGGCTTTCGTCTATTGAACGAGCTAAATGGCTTGACTCGCGTAGCACTAAAATCCGAATTAGTTTGGTTAACTTTCGCCCAACCGTCGGGGCAGTTCCTCAGCGGGGAACCTCGTGGATCGAGATTTGCCTACCGCATTGCGTTGAAAGACACCTGCATGGAACTTTCAACCAATGGGGAAAGAGCTTCGCCCCAGACGTTGGCACTGAAATTAGGATATGCAGATGAAAAATGAACCCCACCCTTCCTTAAGTTCTTTACCTCGGTAACAAGGCAGGCCGCTAAAGCAACGTAATAGGAGGCAATTGGGGTTGCTAAATAAATACCGTCAGCAGGAAGCGGAGAAGGCCAAAATGGCTGAGGAATTTGAAGGTGGCCAAGAGACAGCATTACTGCCACAGGAAGTCGCTTTGGCGGCGCAGCCAATGGCGGAGGAAGTGCGCGCGGTGATGAACCATCTCACCAACCGAGTAAGTCTGCAACTTATTTATTGAATGCTTGCGAGTAGACAATATGTATTTAAATGATATTTAAATTTAGATGAATAAATTAATTATTACTAATTTTACTTGAAAAATGCCTAAAACGCTCGAAGCTAGTGTTGCCTCAGTATAGTTAAAAGATATTATTTATCGTTTATTTTTTATTGATATTATATATATATATATAATAATTATATTTAGTAGGTATTGTTATTTATTGAGAGATAATATTTAAATTTATAGATATTATTTATTGTTATTTACTGATATACTCTTTTTAATAACTGTGTTATTTAAAGTCACAAGCTAAAATAGAAATTATTTTTTAAGAGCGCCCAGTACACATTATCAATATATTTAATTAAAAATCCCATTTTCAATGATGAAAATTTGGTCATTCCTTTTTTGGCATTTTTTCATTTTCAGCATTAAAAATAGGATCTTCAATTAAATATATTGATCATGTGTATTGGGCGCTTTTAAATAACAGTTTCTATTTTAGCTGGTCACTTTAAATAAAATAATTAATAAAAAGTATATCAGTAAATAACAATAAATAATATCTATAAATATAATTATTCTATATATATATAATATCTTCTAACTATACTGAAATAATACTAGCTTCGAGTTTGCCACATTTAAATAAAACAATTGATAAAAAGAGTATTAGTAAATAACAATAAATAATATCTATAAATATAATTAATATATGTATATATAATATCTTTTAACTATACTGAAATAATACTAGCTTCCAGTTTGCCACATTTTTCAGCTCTTCACTGCCGCAGCTGAAATTAAATTTATTTTCTTTGGCAGATCAAGAAATGGGGCGCGAAGATCCAGAGCCAGGATGCGAGGATCGACAAGCTGGAACGGCAGATGGACATGATGCTGCAGAACATGCAAAAGCAGGAGACCGAAAACGTCGAGCTGCGGCGTGTGTTTGCTGCTCAGCAGGTCTCAATCGACACTCTAGCCATACAGGTGCGTTTCCGTTCGAATCCATGTCTGTTTGGGACTTAGTATCGCTGCAGTTGAGTACTGCGCGATCCACGGTTAACTTCTTTGTTTGCAGGTGAATCTCACGCCCGGGGAGGATCAGATTAGGGAGCTCCTGAACCTGCGAGTATGTCCGTGTTGCGAGTTTTAGCCGTTGTCCGCGCGTGTCCATCTGCCGTCTATCACCTCATTTTTCCTTTTCACAGGATGGAGCGATCCTGGAGAACCGAGCCACGTATGATGGCCTGCGAGGGCAGGAGAACATGATGCTGCGTCAGCAGGTATGCTACCTAGTAGACTGATTGTCAGAGGAGACAGCCAGCAAGACAGACAGACAGGCAGGCAGGCAGGCAGGCAGGCAGGCAGACGGACAGACAAGCAGGCAGGCAGGCAGGCAGGCAGGCAGACGGACAGACAGACAGACAGACAGACATACAGACAGACAAACAGACAAACAGACAGACAGATAGACAGAAAGACAGGCAAGCAGGGTGACAGGGAGGTAGTTAACCAGACAGATAGACAAATGTGAAGTCGTAAAAGCACACCGACAGACAGACGTCGTGCTTGACCTGCTCCTTTACTTGTGTTACAGCTCATCCTCATTGATCAGCAGTTCGCCAGTCAGACGAAGACCATCAACGAATTGAAAGCTCGAATTGACCACCTGGAGCAGCAACTGAACATGAGCGAGGCCGCCGAATCCCAACAGATGATGGCGGTGTTTGGTGTCTGATCTGGTGGACGCATTCACTTTCTCCGCCTCTACTTTCCCGCACTTCCGCGTTCATAGAGATTTTTCTTTCCAGACTCTTTTTGCACGATCGTAACTGGATGTAGTGCGTAGCTGTTTTGAAACTGGTTGAAAATGGTTGTTGCAATTCGATTCTGTCTGTGTGAGAAACGCGGGAATTGAATAACAATCGATCGCGTCGTAGAATAATGACGAAAAGACTTGTGTTCAGTAGGCACTAGTAGGCACAGACAGGTAGATGTCGCGCTGTTCGAAAACCCCACCACTGCTGCTGATCGATTTTTCCTTCACGCCGTCGCTATCGACTCCATACAGATACGCATTTACTGCCCTGATTACCTGAACTCAATTTTATGAGGAATATTTTTATTTGCAGTTCATTTTTCTTCCATATTACAGTAGTTTCGCTCAAAGTCACTACTTTTGTTTTGGTCAATTTTAAAAAATGTCCAACTCCTCGGGAGACGAGGTGCCGTCGGACTATGAAGACGACTTTGAGGGTTCCCCCAAAGGTAAGCAAGACACAAAACAACACATCCAGGAATTGTAAAGTGATTATACCCAGACGTCAACGCAGGTATACGCACAGACACAGACACAGACACAGACACAGACACAGACACAGACACAGACACAGACACAGACACAGACACAGACAAACAGACAGACACAGACGCAAGACTGAGGTTAAATAACATGGCTCACATGAAACAATCAGCCAACCCAAAAGGAATGCCTGGATTTACAGATTTGAAAGCCTTACCCGGTCATCGAGACATTGACATCTTTCCAATCTCGGAGTACTTCTCGGATGGCCCACCACCAGTTCTTCCTCCCCGCATGCCGTCATTGACGCGAAATGAATTGTACATTTCCAACACAGACGGGCCTAAGCTTGGAGAACGGGAAGCAGCTGTCGCAGACATTCCATCATCCCCCCGTCGTGGCTCGACCCCCGCGTCTCCTGCTCCTTCAGAAAACGTCACGGAGCTATCTCAAAGATCAGACGCTGACGCATCTGACCGACCACAACAGTCGGTACGCCGGAATTCGTCTTTGCGGAACGATCCAGGCAATGCCAACCGATCCAGACACGACTCGCCAAACGAAATGGACAGAATCTCGGTGCTTCAGGACAGTCGACCGGAAAGTGCCCAGCCGTCGGGTGAGCTGTCTGTGAGGTCGTCCCTCGGCTCGCTGCCAGACCAAAACGAACCGTCAGACAGACAAGACCTAGAGGAGATCGCTCGGATTTCCAAGCCTCGTACGATGTCTGTGGCCAACCTGGTTTTACCCTTGGCGAAGCCAGTTGATTTGTTGAATCAGCGACAGATTGTGCCAGCTTTAAACTTGCCACCGAAGTCGAGAGTCGTGATTCCGAAGCCGAAATTGAAGGTTATCGAGAAACCGAAGGCTACGATGCCGGGGAAGGGGAATACAGACAAAGTGGCGAAAGTGAAGACGACGACTAACGAAAAGTCTGCTGGACATCTCGAGAGACAATCCTTTAAACCAAGGGCTTTACCGAAGAGTTCAACGGAAGCGGCGGTGAAACCGCCTGAAATTATCATCAAGAAAACAATCCCGCCGCTGAAGGCCAAGCTGCCTGAAAAGCAGGTAGTACGATACTTACAGACAGAAAGCAAAACTCAAATAGAGAGAAAACTAGACAGATGCAGACAGACTGACAGACAGCTAGACAGACACACAGACACACAGACAGACACACAGACACACAGACACACAGACATACATTAAGACCGGCAGACAGGCAGACAGGCAGACAACCCGGCTGACAAACAGACAGACAAACAGATAAACAGCGAGATAGGCAGGTAGGCAGACAGACGAATAATAAAAAGAGTCGCGTCAGACACCCAGACATAGAGTTAGCTTTCTTTAAATTGTAATTTTTCTGTTTTCAGCTGGCTCGTGTACGTAAATCTAAATACGCCTCTGACAATGACGATGATTTTCCGGAAGAAATTACCGAATTCCGAAGGATACAGGGCCAAGGCCGCGGGTCGAGATCTCCGGTAAAGCCGGCAGCGATACCTGTGCCAGTTAGGGCGAAGTCTGTAGGTTTGGTGCCACGGAAACGAACAGTGGCGAAGACGGCAGAAGTAGCAGTGCAGCCGCCCGTGGTTCGTTCCCGTTCCCGGCAACGCAGTCCTTTGAGCTTGGAGGAAAAGGCTGAGCAAGAGCGGCGGTATCAGCTGTTGAAGCGGAAAACTCAGGCACGGCTGAAGACATGGGGTGAAAAGCAGGCGGAGTTGGAGAAGTTGGATAAGGTTAAGCGGAGCCTGAACAGCACATATACGGTGGAGTTAAAGAAGGACCTCAATCCAGTACAGGGAAAAGTGCTGCGGGAGCGGCAGTCGTCTGTTCGCATACCGCGGTTTGCTCCCAAAAAGGTACAGAAAGTCAGACAGATGCACAGACAGACACACAGACACACAGACACACAGACACACAAACACACAGACACACTGACACGCAAACAGACAGACAGACAGACATATAGACAGACACACAGACAGACACACAGACAGACACCTAGACACATAGACACACAGATGAATAGACAGACAGACAGACAGGAAAGAAGATAGAGGGGCAAAATTATTGACTGATGGACTTAAAACATATCTAAGGTCTCTGGAATACCTATTTCCTTCAGCTAGAACCTTCCAAAAGACCGGCAACATCCCTGAAAGTCCGCAAGCGGAATGACTCTTTCAGCAGCAATCGCGTCGCTGAAGCGCGGCCTAGCTCCACTGCTCTCCCAAATCCGACGTTTATTCGCGGTCTCATCGATTTTACGGTTAACGACTCTAAGCACTCACCGCAAGAAAGTTACTGGTTGTATCTTCTTCATCATCCAGAGGGTCTTGTGCCGAACGAGTCACCTGACCACCTAACAACAATGCAACCGACATTGTGGAAGCTGGACGAGTCATTGGCTGGAGAACCCGGTGATCTGGAGGACGACTTGACTAGACGAACATCAATGGATGGGCTCGGGCCCCTGAGCAAAGCCAAGCTAAAAGTCTTTGATCGTCTTCTCTTAGACTCATCTGAGTTGATGAATGAATCGCAGCACGACCGTCGCCGGCGGTATGGCGATAACATTCGACGTCGTCTGCGGTACGCAAGACACGTCTGTGTCTGTGTCTGTGTCTGTGTCTGTGTCTGTGTCTGTGTCTGTGTCTGTGTCTGTGTCTGTGTCTGTGTCTGTGTCGTGTCTGTGTCTGTGTCTGTGTCTGCCAGAAGAGTGGATTGATTTTTTACCGTACGACAGATTTCCCAGAACGTCACAAAAACCTCCACTTGGAGTTCATTCTCCGGTTTGGAGTTCGTCGTCCACCAACGTAATTACATTCGATGAGGCAATTGCTGATCCTAACAACATAGGAGGAATTCCCCTTAAATATAACCGCCATAGGGACATCAGTGGCGCACGCGTTAATTCCGATGGAAGTGGAGAACCCACACATGCTCGTCTCATGTCATCAACGCCTGATTTGTCTATGCTCGAGAAGACGACAGGAGGAGACCCATCCGTGGACGTTGTGGCAAAATTAAAGAGCCAGGCAATGCTAAAGCTGTCGGAGATCAACGATTTCAGTCCGGAAAATTTGCGGCAGGTAAGGTGGATTTTGAATAAAATGAAATGCGGTTGATCGTGAACTTAAATATCATTTTGTTTTTGCCTTAACCTAATTTTTTTATTTCATATCATTCCTATTTTCTGTTATTTTTCATTTGGTTTCAACTTGAGTGAAATCAGACACAACTTCCAGTTGTATTATTATGTTTCTAATGCCTGTTCTAATTTTTTATTTCAAGCATTGTGTCTGTGTCTGTGTCTGTGCCTGTGTCTGTGCCTGTGTCTGTGTCTGTGTCTGTTTCTGTGTCTGTTTCTGTGTCTGTGTCTGTGTCTGTGTCTGTGTCTGTGTCTGTGTCTGTATCTGTGTCTGTGTCTGTGTCTGTGTCTGTGTCTAGGCTGTTGGACATGTCTGTGCCTGTGTTTGCGTCTGTGTCTGAGCCGTTGGGCCTGTCTGTGCCTATATGTGTTGACGTCTGGGTCTGATCGCTTTGTCATATCTGAATGTGTTATTTAACCATCTACAGTAATTTTGAACAATTTTCATATATAGGCCGTTGCGGACTTTTATGACTACTTCCGGCAGTCACGAACCTTCTCCGCGATGAATCCGGCGGAAATATCGGCAGTTTTGACTAACATCTTTGAGGATCTCCTGTTTATATGACCGCGAGAGACCCGGCGTTTAAGCATGTGCCATTTTTTATATGCAGTAGCACGAGACAAAGATTCGAAAATTCAGACAGACATGTATGTGCACATTCGCTGGACCGGAAGTAAATTTTTAAAACAAGACATGTGCCGCCTATGCGCGCTTGCTGACCAAAAAAATTGTCTTTGTGCACTGGTTAAAAATAAAATGATTTTCCTCACACCACGCCCCCTTTTTTCGCACATGCGCGGAAAAATTTGGAAAATAAATTGTTTTTTTATCATTTAAATTTTTCCTCTTTTTTTTTACGGAGAATAAACCTCAGCCACGCCCACGAAGAGAAAGACCGAAAAAGCTGCCAATATGGACGGAGTGTTGGGGCGCGAATATTCGGCGTCTCCTCACTTCGCGGAGAGCAGCCAAAATGTCCGGATTTCCTCGTTCTGTCAAAGTTAAAAAATATTTAAAAAAAATAATTTAAAAAATAATTATTTGTAATAAAAAAAAAGCAGAAATAGGGCGACAGAATTGGATGAAAATTGCAAACCTTGAATTCCACCGTTCGATCGCGTTCCTGCATCTGGAAGCCGCCAATGTCGTCGAGGAGTTCCTTCGCAGCAAACGTCACCTGAATTTTCATTGCTGAAAAAGCATTAACCAAAACGATAAAGACTAAGGGAATTTCAATGTTGAAAATAGTCATTGGAAATTGCGGGTGAAATTCGTCTTACGTTCTCCACCTGAAGAACAAAACATAATTTTAAAATCTGTTTTTTAATTTCAACAGTAATTGTGCTGGAGCCGTTGCCTTTGATGTGGGTGGACCTACTTTGTTCCATTTTCATGGCAATTTGCACGGTGTCTCCGAAGAGGCAGTATCGAGGCATCTTCAGACCCACAATCCCGGCCACACATGAGCCTAAAAAGAGGGGGATTCAGGTTGGAAATTTGTCAAACAGCCAGGCAAGCAAACAGACAGACAGACAAATAACCAGACAGACAGACAGGCAGATAGAGAGACAGACAAACAGCCAGGCAAGAAGACAGACAGACAGACAGACAAATAACCAGACAGACAGACATACAGACAGACAG
>LRSR01012760.1:0-29939 GCA_001579985.1 Hypsibius dujardini | reverse complement strand
CTCATCATCGTCCATATGATTGTTGCCAGTACTTGCAGGTGTAAATTTAACTGATACAAAGGTTAAATGATAAACAGCCAAACCAATAACTTTGGTGAATTTTTTTAAACCGTTGTGGGAGTTTTTTGATCGCAAAAACTGTGATAAATATTGAGATGTTTTCCTGCTGCACCTTTGGCCTGGCGTTATTTTTTATTTCGATTCCCATTTGGGGTCCCGTGGTTGTGGGGGGAAGTGTGATTTATCCCGAGCTGATTAGTACAATCCCTTTTGGAGTTCACGTCGGCGTGGCGCTCCCGGCGACGGGGGCGGGTCTGGATATTGCGCAGACCGCGGTGAATTCCCGCTTTGCGGAGGACTTGAATCTCACCGTTTCGTTGGTGTACAATAAGAACGACACAATCTGCGACGACTCGGATGAAGCCGCAGCGGGACTGGCGGCGGAATACTATCAGACCAGGTCGTTCAACCGTTGTGCGGCATTCACCAATTCCGGTCAGTAATATTGAAAGTTGTTAAGGGGAGCTCGGCGCTTTGTTTTAGTCTGAAATTCATGACAGGTTGCCGGACGTCTTGACCGAGACCTGTAGAAGTTTGCAACTCCACTCACTATTTGCTATTAAATTATGGTTGAATTTGTAAACCTTTGTCTTTTCTACGTTTTACAAAAGAACTCACATGTTTTTCCTTGATAACACGTTCGACGACCCGGCTTGAACTTTCAAGACAAACAAAGCGCCGGGTTGTCCTTAAGATAGATTTTTTTCGCACACACGATTTTTTTAACTGAATCCACTTGCGTTTAGCTTGGCTTTTAATAATTCGAAGGGCGCGTGTATGTGATTGTTTTCATTAATTTATCGATAAGGTTTGATTATATTATTTTTCGACTTACACGTGTCTATTATACTCTTAAATAAATGAAATTTCTGCATAATAAAGTGTACTAGGCTGCAAATGGAATGAATGTTTGCGGACCGAGCGTACCGCTACTTTTAATGTCCATGTGGAAGGTGTGCCTGCATGTATAATACCACTGTTTAGGATGCGGAGGCTTGATCACGATGCCATTTCTTGCTCGAGGTGAGTGTGACTGTTGTGTTATGTATGAGTAGAACATGTCTATAAACTAGTACGCTAAGGTAAACAATTCACTTTCAAATTAATTCCTCGTACCAAAACTTCGCCCAAATATTGTAAACAATTCAAGTATTTGTCAGCATCGCAAGTCTCTGAGTGCATGTGATCAGTCAGGGGCTAGTTTAAGGGCCGTAGAAGTTGGAGCCTGGACTCCTCATGCTATGCCAAGGGGGTCATCAAAGGGGCAAAATGCTTTTTGTTTCCAAAACTGAATTCGGCGTTTGATGCCTGATAATCTTGAAACTTGTGGGAGTAGGGATCAGATTTTAGAGCCCCTCCCCCCCCGAGATTTCAAAGCATTTTTTGTTATAGTATTTTTAACACATTTTTACCATTTTTAAAATGTTTTATAACTCATCACTTGCAGGAACTTACGGTATGTCTGTTAATTCACATATTTAAAAAATCCCAATTTGATTGGAAAATGTTTTGAAATCTCAAAGGGCCCTTAGAAATCAACCCCTCCCCCCCACACCCCACCCCAAAACTTGTAAAATGATGACAAACAAAAGGCAGATTGTTTGATTTCATTATGAAAAAATAAATATTGCTCTTTTGCCTCCTCCCTTATCTACCATGAGGGGTCCGGGTTCTGGCTTGCAAGAATCCTAAACGAGGTCCTGTAATCAGCCATAAGGCGGATTTTAAAAATTGAGTCCTCCTCTGGCGAACCCTGCCACGAGTTTTAAATTAATTCAGTTTTTGAAAACGACAAGATGTTTACGTTAATCTAAATTATTAAAAACGGGGGGACGAAAACTTCAACATGACTTTTCTCGTCGACCTTGACCCTACCGTTCGACATCCCTTTGAAAACAATTCGCATAAAAGTCCGTTGTGACAAATTGTTGGTATAATTTATGCCTTTCCCGTTCTTCTCGGCATCGTGAATTGTTATGTCTTCCCGGATTATCAGAATTGGACCTACTCCTGTTTGCAATGTAAGTTTGTATACAATTATTGTGAAATACATAGCTGGTGACGAAAACCAGCGTGTACCACCCCGCTATAGAACTGGTTCACTATGCGCAGTAGTGGCAAGCTTCTCTATAGACCAGCTGTTCAAATGATGCCACGCATGAACATTATTTTCCTCCTCGTGACAATTGTTTGTCTACAGCAACATAGTCCCGGGCAATGTGTACAACCCTTTTGTCGCGCCGACCTCCATTGGAATGGCCGGATCGATGGACGACGCCGGTGGGGCTGTGCTGGACCTTCTGCTGTACTTTAAATGGTTCCATGTCACCATCATCTCGGCCTTTTCAAACGGCGTGGAAGTCTACGATTTTTTCTACTACACCATCCAGGCGTTGCTGGGCCATCGTCCGGACAGATACGGCGCACTCCAGATTGAACGGACGCAGTTTGATCCGGCAGACGAAGAGTCTCAGATCAAGGCCCTGCGCCTTGCCAGTGATCGTAGTCGAGGTATATGTGAACAATTCTACTCCCCTCGTTTATGCCCTCTTATTAATAAAGTTTCGTTTAGTGTTCTTCATGTTTACGGGAACAGCCAAGGTCATCGAAATACTGGTAAGTCATGCAAGAAGGTTATATTAAAAGCCAGTCGTTAGATCGTTGGGGACTAAAGATCCTCACTTGGGGCAAGTTTCGATAAAAAATAGTTTGAAGTAATTATGAATTCGGCACCTAAATTAAATTAAATCTATGTAAAATTCAATTTGGAGTCGATGGGCATCACCACATATTGTTCGGAGATGATGGGCGGAGCTCTAATTATGCTTCAACAAGGACCGGTAATTCCAGCGAAGCTGTTCAGTTTTGGTTTATAGCTCCGCCCACTGACCTCAAATTTTATTGGCTGATGCCCATCAACTCCAATTTGGAATGGCATAGGGTAAAAAAAAGTTCATTTATTGTAGTTCTAAAACCACCATTTTTACATTGAAAATGAAAGAAAATGGAATTGTCTGGTGATTTCACAATTTTGAAGTATCTACAAACAAAACTTTGCCCGAATTTACGGGTGAAATAAATTTTTAATTTTTATCAGAAAAGTAGGTCTATATTTCGAAGTGCTCCTAGATTTGGAACTTGAATAATGCCTCAAGCATGTAAATCTTTTCGGTTTACATTTAAGATTCGCAATTGCGAATTATTCTCGAATAAAAGGATTACGGTAGATTAAAAAAAAATGTCGTCCTGATATGCTATACGGCGTCACACTCTTCCTATCAGCCAGCAGATGACGGATGCACCTGGTTTTTACAGAGATTGATGAAAAAAATTGGGCTCTTTGTTCCTGGAAGCTACGTAAGTTTGCCATGTGCCGTGTGCCCTGTATCATTAGTAAAATTTTGCTGTGATAAATATTGCAGGAGAAATCAAGACTTATTTTTGACAGGTTTTTATCGTAATGCAAGCCACTCAGCAGAATGTCTATGGCCCGCCTTCCCTGCTGAATCTGCCGAAGAAAGATGTGAGTTGTGACTAGAGGAATGAAGAACAAATAACGTAAAAGGAAGCTGTAACTTATTACACATTGTATTTATCTGAGGTAAACAGCGCGGAAGACTAGAGTGTTATAATAAGTTAAAATTTCTAAAACACGCGGGCACTTGACCCATGGAATGATAGCTTGCGTTTTCACAGGACGAGGACCTGTTTCGGTCGGTGATATTTTTGCATACAGTATCCCCAGCTGGGCAGGATTTGTCCGTGTGGAACCTGCAGTATGCTCAGCGATCCATGGCTTTGTATGGATCGTCCACAGAAAAGGGCATCGATGTAAACAAAACCTCTTCTTTTCATCTTTATATCTTTTCGTATTCATTAACTGCCGTAAAATGAATATTTATTTAAACAAACAGCCTCTGGATCTTCCCTCGAACCGTGCAACCTTCAATACAGTCTACCTCTTTTCCACCCTGGTGCGGGAAGCCAAGGCTGCCGACCCAGCCGGCACATTGACCGATGCCCAGCTATGTAGCGCAAGTCGGTTGAAATCGCTGATGGTCAATCGAACATTCCAATTTCCCAGTGGATCGTTCTACATCGATCCTCACGGATTAGGCCACACAGACCTCGTGCTTTTGATGTCAAACCACGAAACGGGTTTGCATGAGGTAAGACATGTAGAACATACGAATTGTACGTTAGATGGTCCAACTATTTGCGGCAGAAAAATTGCCAAACCACAATTTACAGTAGCTCTAAAAAAATACTCAGGAATTCTAGACAAATTGTTTCCTGTAGTGTACGCGGAATATTGAATTAAATTGGGTAACTGAATTAAAGTGTTAGAATCGCAAAATTTTTTTAAACTCTAGTTTTGATTGATTATCTGACTTGCTTCTGGCTAAAAAAAAACCTAAAACTGGAATGCTCACTCTTTTACAACGTTTGCAGAGGGTGGGACGTTATGATTCGGTCCAGCAGATCTTTGTGTGGAACGCGAACGACACGCTGAAATGGGTCGGCAACGGTCCTCCACTTGACGAGCCTGCATGTGGCTATTCGGGATTTGAAGGCATTTGTAAAGACCAGGGTGAGGATAGGAGTAGGACCAAGTAAACTGAAGTTTACCGTTCAGACAGTTGACAACTTAGGATACATGTAGCAGTACGAGGAGTCCGTCCTATTCCTGCATACCGTACATATTACAAAGCCATCCTTTTTTTCTGGCTTAAAGTTGTTCAGCAGCAACTCTCGTCTAACGGAACTAGGAATATATAAGGAAATGATTTCTCCCTAAATCTGGTTCGTCCCAAATTTAATTTCAAAGTCGTTGGAATGGGCAGAAGTTTTTGACGGTTAGAGGAGGGGGGGGGGATGTGCATACTTCGCAAAACAAATTTGACCCATAGCTTTGCCCCTTAACCCTAAAAAAGATGCGCTCATGGCCATCGATTCCAAATTGAGTTCCGGATGGGTTACGGCTAAAAGAATGCATTTCAATTTATTTATCTAGAAAATAAAGGATGATACACATAGGCCGGACTCATCGTAAAGGAAGATATATTATGTGCAATTTCTAACGATAACTTTGTTTGGAAAACAGCGCGTGCTACATTGACCACAGCCGTGGCAGCCGCAGTTGCAGCCGTCGCCGTTATTGTTCTCATTATTGGAGTTATCTTTATAAGGTTTGTACCGGCATTCTTTGTGCTCACATTTTAACCCCGGAAGATTCACAAACAGGAAGATTTAGAATAGGGTACCACGTTATTTACCCCCTTTTTGTTTTTGTACAATATAGTCTTCCCCATTTCCCAAATATAATGTAAATTTTAAAAACCAAGCTAGCCTAATGATTTTTGTGTTAATGGTTTAGTTTAATTTTGTATTAGATGAACGTTTCAAGTTATTAGAAATCGCAGCTGGAAGTCTCAATTTATTGAGGATGCCATTACAATCAACTTTGACTTAGATTCGTAAAACAAAATCGTATCTCCAAACATACCAACTTTCAATTGAAACAGAAAGACGTTCTATTGAATTTGTAAAATACAGTAGAGAAAACAATATTTTGTGATTCTCATTCTATATTCCGCTAGTTATCCAATATTAAAATGTCTTTCATACCAAAATGTTACTGAAGTTGATTATAAATTAATACAACTTGAAAAGGGGGGTGTCAATTGTAAAACGAGGTGCGAAAGGGGGTGAAGGGGATGACTATAGCTGTGTTCTTTAGAATAACGTGCAATCATTTATCGAAGTATAACGAAACCTCTAATCATTCCTTCTAGGCGAGAAAAGTCTCAGCAACAATTCTGGAATCGGCCATGGATTGCCAATCTTGAAGACATGGAACCATTGGCCACCCCAGAAGGTAAATTATCATTTATACTGCCGGAGAAGTCCAGTTCGTCCATCGAAAACGGCGGCCATTGGATGTACCGCGGCCGAGATGTTTGGGTTGTCAAAGTCAAACTTTCCCCAAAGACACAGTTCACGGATCCTCGGATTGTAGTATTGGGTGACATGGTGAGTCTGATTTTAACACATTCAGCTCTGTCTGCCTATTCCGACATATATTTGCAGTATACGATAATTCCAACGCACGAACTTGTAAGGGGCGATACGGCTTATGAATAATCATTGCCACGCTTAAATAAATAAAAACTATTATTACTAATAGATTTCAAATGCTCAGCTTATTTAACAAATTCGAACAAAGTATTGGTAATTATGCTGTAGTGAAAGAAAGGTATGGTGAAAGAAAATATTTGCATACAACAGTGTATTTGCATATAATAGTATATTTGCATATAGCTGTATGTTTGCATATAATAGTATATTTCCATACAACAGTATATTTGCACACGACAGTACATTTGCATACAGTCACCTCCAAAAATAACTCTGATCACGTGACTTTTGCTGTTTAAACTGATCGGAAACTCCACCCTAAATTGTACTGTTTCTGTACGACCAATCAGGACACGCAGTGTACACGCAATTCATAATACATTATATTTCGAATCAAAACGTGAGCAGGCAAGTAATAAAAAGTAAATGAACAGGAATAAAAATTCGAACAATTCATACCAAGAAAAAAAGCAACTTCGGAACCGGGAAATTTAAACATCACAGTTACTTGGAAGAACAATGGTGATAATTAGAATTTGAAACGTTAAATTTAAAAACTCAATTCGAAATTCTGCCTAACTTTATCAATTCGTGCAGACATAGAAACATATAAATTCAAAACATAATCTGCAGATCCAGATCATTTGGTGCTATAATTCCAGGACTGCTGGACAAAGCAGCACAGTTTAATATACTCTGAACTTTAATATACTCGTACTCTGAAAAATCCTATATTATACTTATGTATAAATGATACGTTTACAACGTTACTTTGATACGTACTTGAATATCAGACGAAAGTTGCTTGCAAGTTGCAAAAGCTTCATATGTTTTTTTAGATGCACGGATGCTATAATAATAATATTGAAAAATTCCTCGGACTAATTGCCATCCCCAATACACCTTCACTGTTCATCCTGGAAGCCTTCGGCGAAAGGGGCTCATTGCGTGACCTCCTCAACGAGGGCATCATCAGCAGAGAGTTTCAAAAGTCTTTCGTGCAAGATCTAATCCAGGCAAGTCAATATGACTGGCATCCAAAAAATTAATACTGCAAGAGAAGTTAACAAATTTATGGCTTTATTTACCATTATGTATGCCTTGGCAGGGCTTGCATTATATTCATACGTCAAAATTCCGAAAACACGGCAAACTGTCAAGCTTGTGCTGCATCATCGACAAGCATTTTGTTGTGAAAATTTCCAAGCTGGGGCATGAGCAGTTGATGGAGCTAAACGCCCCCAATCGGACGGAACCGTTGGCGTTTGAGTTTTCAATATGGAACGCGCCGGAGCAGCAAACAGGACGCTCAATGCCGGACGCCAAATCGGATATCTACGCCCTAGGGGTGATTCTCTTTGAGGTTTTTACGAATAACAGCTTGCTCGAAATGCTGTCCAGACAAAACGAAAGCCCCTTAGGTAAGTGAATATTGATATCTCTGTAGTATTAAATTGTGTTTTCTTCGAGGAGTAAATTAATTAAAAATTGATGGAATTTAGTATCCTGTGTTCCTAGTTGTTCCATAAATACAATTTAGACTAATTAAACAAAATAATTAAAAAATTTGTTGCCTATTTTGTGCGTGTTCAAATTTCCGTCCTGCTAATAAACCACTTTTCTCTTAAAAGGAACTATAAATACACAGAATAATAATACTGATTAAAAAATAAAATCAACTTTAAACCCACTGCAAATAATTCAGAAGGACAGGAAACATTCTGTTCTAAATGACAAACATTCAAAAAAGCAACTTAATAATATAATTAAAATTTCGCTTTGAGTTTTCGTTAGTGGCTAACGAAAACATGTTTCCAGTTTAAAGGTTTAAATATCTGGAATATTATGTTTGTATTAAACAGTAAAGGCCAGAGTATTTCGATAACCCACAATATTTGCAGTGAAATGGTTTGAATCAGTTCTGACTCATGGCCAGACATCCACTCTAATTCTCAACTGCTGCAATGAAGATCCACTGGAGCGTCCGACTATTCATACTGTTCAAAAGGATATTTTCACGGAGCTCCAAATACGAGCGCAGGACAATTTAATGAGTAGAACGTTAGCACGATTGGCAGCGCATGCGCATGATCTTGAAGCGAAAGTCGGCGAACGTACGAGGGATCTAGTCGAACAGCGACGACTCTGTGACCTGCTTCTGGAAGAAATGCTACCGAGGTATGGCTGAAATTTAAATGTAATTTTAAATTTTGTATGTAAATCTTACAGCAAATCATTATTTATTTCCAGAAAGATAAATATGGTTCATTTTTTCATTGGCAGACTTATTGTGGAGAGGCTGCGAGCTAATTTAGACGTAACCCCGAGAATGTTCGATTCGGTGACCGTCTATTTTAGTGACATCGACGGGTTTGGAGATTTCGCTCTGGTCAACAGTCCCTATGACGTCATTTCCTTCCTCAACCAAGTCTACTCAACGCTGGATGTTTTGATTGCGAAGTTTGACGTCTACAAAGTCGAAACGATAAACGATTCATATGTCGTAAGTTAGTCCCAACCCGAAATGAGATGATGCGATTTTGAATATCAGCCATTGGTGATGTTTGCAACATACAGACTGTACATATTTCTGCACCCTAATAAAAAATTATGAAGAACCGTTAAAAATCGGCACATATTGGCCGTCAAAACGCAATTTTGTTAAAAATTTGAGCCACTAGGCGTTGCTGTCGTTTTCTGTTCCGATCGAGAGCCGCAAGAAATATGCCTGGAATGAATAACTGGGAATTATTTTAAAAGGTGGTGAGCGGTATTCCCATTCCCAACGGTCAAAAACACGCAGCTGCGGTGGCCTTCATGTCTCTGGCTTTCATGAAAGCCTACTCCGAGTCTGATTTTCGCAGACAGACCAGGCTACGCGCGGGAATGCATTCCGGTAAATATTAAGGATGCATTACAGCAGGTGAGACTTGCCTGTTTGAAACCCTTGTTTTGCTTTCGCAGGACCTATTGCCGCAGGGGTTGTAGGACAAAGGTCACCGCGATATTGCCTGTAAGCAGAAAAATAAGCAGCCGTATTGAAAGTGAATTAATACGTTGCTAATGACTTAATAGCAATGTAATTGAGAAATCAGTAATTTACATGTTTATTTTATCGGTTGATTAATTAGTAGGTAAGCCAGGGTATACTTTAAAGAAATTTAATTCAGTTTAATTTACCTACGAAATTAGGTAAGCGAGAGTATAATCTAAGGGTTATATTTTACGGTATTAGTAGTAAATTTTATAATATTGTGTTAATTATTAAATGATCAACATTAAGCTAACAATTATCTTTACATTTTTTTAGATTTGGCGATACAATGAACACGGCCAGTCGGATGGAGAGCCACGGCGAACCGGGCCGAATTCACGTCAGTCCGAGGACGGCTGAACTCTTACAGGACGAGCCGGACCTACGACTTACTCCCCGCGGTGTAGTCAACATCAAGGGGAAGGGACAAATTGAAACTTTCTGGCTTGCCACTGACTAAAACTATCATAGTCCTACTAGTTCTTTGCCTTCCACATTTTGCCATATTAATTTCACATGCTCGCACAAAATAATGCATGCCGAGTGGGTCGAAGATGCTGCATAATGCATCGATGAGCATGCAGGAGTTACACTATACACGAGTATATGTATATGCATGCGAATACCATGTGATTTTTCGTTATACTCTCCTGACTGATCAAGATTACCTGCGAAAGTAGGGTTGAGCTCAAACGACCCGCTTCTGTATATGCGTCACTAAGCCATATGCCTCGCTCGCGTAAACATAATAACAAATTTCCCTGCTGGCCAAAACAGCCCTCGATCCTTATGTAATTTTAGTAGGGGGTCTTCTTTCCAAAGTGTCCTGCGCTGCACCACAATCTATGCAGATCGTAGAGATGAACACTATAATTCATGCATCAACTTTATCGAGCAAGCACAAGCACCTCCCTCATTTAAGCTGAAGAGATGAAGAATATCCCCAAGTTTCAATTGCTCGAATTGTGACACTGTCCTTTTCGGAGACCTTCACCGCAATTCAAGATGGCTTCTCCGAGTATTCTGCTCTGTGAGCTCTTCGTGATACTAGCAGTTCACCTGGCTACAGTGGTGCAGGGCGAGACTAACCGCACCGGATTGATTGTCTGTTTGCAACCCAATGTCCTGACGAGCCGGGCGTGTGGTACCCCGTGACCTACTGCCCGTAAAATATGTTCGCCATTGGGGCTCAGTTGCGGGTGGAGTCTCGGCAAGGCACGCGGAACGACGACACAGCCTTGATTTCGATGAAGCTGTTATGCGCCCCGCTGGGGAAGAAGGACGATTACAGCGAGGCCATGTCGTATGAAGGTTTGTGGGGCGATTGGAAGTCCAAGTACTACTGCACCGACTCGGTGGTGACGGGTCATGTTGCAGACCAATAGATTAAGAACATTTCTGATGGGGGACTTCTGGGGTTTCGCCAAATGAAAAACGTCATTTTTTACTATTATGTCGGTGATTGTTGATTGAATTGACACGACGTTTTGCTATCTCACAAGCCGAGAACGCAAAGCCAACCCACCAAGCAACCAAAAGTAGTGTATATGTAAAAGTAAGAGCTTATTATTTCGGTCAAATCGAGAATCGTAATTTAAAACTCAATTTAACAAAGCGGTTAACTTTTAACCGCAAAAAAACTCTGGTGAATTAACGGCACATAAGAAGTTCAACACTTCCTCGGAACAGAACTGGTAAACTATAAAGGAACAAAGCTATAAAAAATAAAGCTTAAATAGTATTTAACAATTAGCGTCACCCCTAAACAGAACAGTGAACTGCTAACAAAACAGAGTACTTCATTCAGTATTACCCGACACAGAATGGAGGAAAACTAACGGAATCGATTCAACTTAACCATAGAAGAGAAACGTGGGGAACTAAAGGAACGGCATTGTTCAGTATTATGACAAACTGAACAATGGTGAATTAAGCAACCCAGAGGCTCAGCATTTCTCCGGAATAGAACAGCTGAGTGTTTATCAATATTAATCACCCCTAGCAGAACAGTTCCGGTGGAAGATAAAAGCAATGATAATTTAGGTAAAGATGATACTTCAGCAGTGCCCTGAAGCACTACAGAGAAATTCAAAGGAAAGAAAACGGGCCGCGGGGAGGGTGAGGTCAATTAAATGCCGATCAGCAGATCAAGCTATAGTCTTCGATATTGCAATCCCTATATATAGGGAACAACCTAGAGCTCCACTGCGCAAACCGAAAAGAAATAACTATGGACGGAACCTCGTTTGGCAATAGGCAGGTCCGGTGACGGAAATGGCCGTGCCAACCATTCCAGCTATAGTAGAAGAAATAATTTCGACGAATGTTGCATCAGCGCCGAAAATAATTATTAAAATTTGTAACAAAAACCAAACCGAGAATTATTTGCTCAGAACAACGTTTTGAACATATGTTAGCATGTTTTCTCCCGCTTATTTTGCCGCGGTTGAGAGTTAAAGTGGCTCTGACTGACCCTACATGGCTCTGACGTCATTGTTGAACGCTCCCTAATATAATCCTAGTAAGTTTTATGAGGTTCGAAAAACATTTTCGGGGCCTTTTTCGGACTTAATTTAAGATTTATGTTTTCCTAATTTGGTGCTCTTAAACGGTCGAAATTTTGGCTGCTTCCCTAAACTCGCCGCACGGAGAAGGAATTAAATTTTCACGCCGGGACAAATTTGAAATTAATTCGTATTTCGCGTCTGTGCATAATGCATTGCGCATTTGGGAATGAGTGCGCCGCGTACTGCGTACTGCGCATGCACCGGGCTTTAGTATTTTAACAATGTCCGGGTGACAAATTACAATATAAAAAGTTGCCATTTTGTCCCACGGCTTAGAAAGGGGCAAGCATTGTACTAGGGTAACCATTAGTCGAATCAAATAACGCAACCTTTTCAATCATATGCGATTACTTTTCTTTTGTCGCGAGCTGTCAGGCTGTGAATTTGAAAACATCCTCAATAACAGACCAGAGGATCCAGAGGGTAATATGGAAAAGTCTTTGAACTTTGTTGCTGTTAGAACCATTCTGAACGTGGAACGGTAAATCCGCAACTCGGTATTTCATTCATAAACAAAATGAACAGTGTGCGTAAGAGTAGCCGAGTGGGATTCTTGGGCAGTGCCTAACAGGCTCTATCGATCTGAGCAGTGGCGGATTGAGCTCGGTCTAGAGGGCGTGATAAAGCCTGCTGGAGGGGGTGGCAACAAAATTTTGACCCGCCCCTCGCCGAGTTGAGGGGGCAAGCTATATTAAGTAAAAAGCCAAAAAAATGTTGCCCTGCTTCGCGAGGGAGGGACAAGTCATTTTTTTGTACGCGGGGGGGGGGGCACGGGGCTTGGGCTACAAGTCCCCCCTCTTCCCCCTTCTTGTTCCAGAATTATCAAGTTTGTTATAATCACTCAAGGAACATTGGTCAGCACTCGTCAAATCAAATATAGCCAAAAAGTGGAAGGAAAGGGGAGGGGACTTGCAGCCTAAGCTGACCAACTGCCCGGTCGGCCCAACGAACAATTCACCACTGGATCTGAGCAGACAATGGTGAATCTCCTTAAGGAAGGAGGGGGGTAGTATTCGCAAAATTTGAACTCTGTTATGTCGGATGGGCTGACCAACTTTTGCCATGAAGAGGCTTCTAAATATGACGAGTTTGGGAGCAGTTTTCGTTTGACATTTTTTTGACTCCTCGTTATTTCAGTCCGAATATCCGATTTCGATCGTCAGAAGACAAAATTTATGAGCCCGTTTAAAGTGACGAATCAATTAATCTCAATTCTGTTAGATATTTTGGAAGATCTTGACAATTGCAATTATATTTACGGGTTGTTTCTTTACGGGACGTCTAATTGCGCGCGGCACCGAGCACACAATCAAACGGTGTAAACAAGACACCCCTTTGTCTGCGTGGTTACGCACAAGGTCAAAGGCATGTATAGCCTTTTCAAGTTAATTCAGAAAAGTGTCCCTCTCCCCCTTAAATGAATGCTCGAAATGTCATATTTCGCTGTGACCTTTACTGGAGGAATGAATGCTTCGAAATACAACACAAGTTTTCCCCAGAGGCTTGCGCACACGCTCCATGCACACATCAACTTGCATCCGGTATATTTTTGTTGTCAGCAAACGGTCAATTTGTTGTCATTTTTAATAAAAAAAAACTGGAAAGTCACAGAAAACAAATTAGAAATTTGTCATCGACTTATTGTACCACAAAGTTGTTCGCTAACTTATCAAACTCAAAAAATTAAGAAAATGTCTTGAAGCGAGCAGCTTTGTTGTAACCTACAATTGTCATTAATTATTAGCACATTACCCAATAGAGCATGTGGTCTTCCTTGAAATAAATTATCGCCAAGGTTCCTGATCGGTGGCATTTCTCACCCGCGCACAATTTTTGGTATTAGCACGAACCACGTCTCCTCCCCATTACAGCAACAGCACACATTCGTTCAATGACGTCCAAGCGTAGTCGATATTTTGATTGACGTACACCATAATGTACGTGTTCGTTTATCTCTAAATGCCGCACACGGTTCACAAAGCGCCCACAGTTGTTCACGTTAGCCCTAACGGTACACCATTGCTATTTCAGTCGAATACACAATCTATTTTGAATTTTAAATCCGCTTTCTTTATCTTCCAGAGCGCCGCTGGATTCCTTATGACCTTTTTTGCCCCATCCCACGACTGATGAACGGAAGATCACAAGCGCCAGATCGACATAAATATCGCGCAGTATAGAAGCTTTAGATTCCTAAAAATACGTTTCTTACGTACTTAATTTTACTTATTTTCTGTTTGAAAAAAATTACTTTTCACTTAATTCATACAATTATTTTTTCTGCATATGTGATTTCATTCATTTATCGTAAAATAGAAAGTTTTTATCTCTCTCGGGGTTAGATATTTCTTCCCAAAATGTTCGACTATAGAATTTGCTTGATAAAACTGGTGATGCAGTCGCTCCCCATGTTGAATGCTTTCAATCTGGAACTGATCAGTACGATCCCGTTGAACGTGGCAGTGGGCATTGCCTTGCCATATACCGGGGCATCACTGGACGTGGCTCAGACCACTGTCAACGCCCGGTATGCCTCTAGCAATCTCAATCTCTCCGTGACCTTACTTTTCAACCGAAGCGACACTACATGTGACAACTCGGACATTAACGGGCCTCTTCTCTTGACGGAGTACTTCAACACACGGGCATATGGTCATTGTGCAGCAGTAATCGTGTCCGGTTAGTATCGAAAATGTTAAATGTTAACATCTAGTTTTGGATTTGTCAGGACATAAATATGTTCAAGCAAGCAAGCATATGTTCAAGCAAATTTGCGAAAACCTTGCAAATTTCTTAAGTCTTTTCAAATCTGAATTTTGAAATCAACAAAACATTAAGTTTGAGTGATTTTGGATGTTGCGACATCATCTATGGCATAATGCCAACAGTTTTTCCAAAATCGTAAGCAAAGCTCAGCGTACTGGCTTTTCACCCAGCTGATTTTGGCAAAAGCTTTGCAATTGTTATTGTGATTGGAATTAACAATCTTGGCAATGGTTCAAAATATGGGGAATTTTGTGCTTCGTATATTTGTAATTCCAGTTGAAATTGTTTGATGGGCAACAAAAAAAGATAAAGGCTGGTCGAGGTGTGTATACAATTTTGATTTCCGATTTTCAAGTTAAAACTACCCAAAATCACGAAAAACCTAGCTTTTTGCATGTTGAAGCACAACACTGCTATAACATGTGAAAAGCCTGGAAAATCCCGCGACGCCTGGCCGAACTTGGTGGGCATTTTTGGGGAATAGCTCGTTTTTGGCAACAGTCCCAGTTGCGACATTCAAAAACTGTCCTAATAGAGATAATTGATTGTACTACTGAACTTCGTTTTTTGATTTGAAAAAACATTAACGCGGAACAAATGGTTGGAGAAATAAAAACGTCGTCGCGTGTAAATGGTTTACCCTTGTTCTTCATGGTAAAACACAGGGCCTTTAAAAAACTTGTACATGCATGTACAACCCAGATGTAAAGAAACTTGTTTTCAGGTTGTGGTGGATTTCTGATGGCGCCATATCTTGCCAAAGGTGAGTAAAATGTATTATTATATTTGACATACAGTCTGTATATAACGCTTTTCTATGAAAATGCATACCCTGGCTCCCTCTCAAGTATTGGTTTCTGTGTTATTCATCGCAATGCTGTTTCTCCTTCCAGAATGGGATGTGCTACTCTTCACCAAGTAAGATGCTAATTCACTGCCGATAGACAAAAACAGATCAATTTCACTTGACCAAAGTTATAATGCTGCTGCAACTTTACTCCATCTAAAGTTCTTCATGCAATCTCATGCATACTTCCCTATTAGACGTTTGAGAAAAAACTTATAAAAGCTGTTAAACGCTTACTAAACTACTGTATTACTTGAAGGTCATCAAGGTATTGTATCAAGAGACAATGACAATATGAAATTTTTGAGAGCGGTTGTATCTAACAAGCTAAAGTGAAAACTAAAATTAGTCAACTAAAAACTAATTTAATTTGTTAAGCAACTACAAATGTTAGGTAAAACCTATTCAACGAATTTACTTAGTTTTAAGTGTTTCCCATTTAAATTTCTAGCAGCTAAAACTTTGAGTTGAGTATTTGTGTCCACTAAAAAATTTAAGAAATTAGTAAGTTAGCCCAAATGGTTAGTCCAAAAAAGGTCACATTGTTTCCATGACCGTAGTTTTAATTGCCAAAATTTCACTTCATTTTTTTGTTAGCAATAAGTCTTAAAATTGATAAATTTCGAAACTTAAGATTGTTCTATGGCGAAATGTGAAAAATTTTACAATGGGACGCCGACCTTCAAGATATCATTGATATCTGAAGGAGAAGGTGACGTTAATGCACTGAATAATTTGTTCCAGTGGTTGGGTACCTCCCGCCGTGTACAATCACATCGCAACCCCGACTTCCCTCGGTATGGCAGGCTCCATTGAGGACTCTGGCTCCGCTCTCCTGGAACTGCTTCGCTTCTTCAAATGGTTCCACACCACCATTTTGATGGAGTTTTCCAATGGTTCCAGCATCTACGACCAGATTTACAACGCGATCCTTTCGCTTCTGGCACGGTACCGAAAATACGATGTGCTCAGAATTGAGAGGGTCCAATATAGCACGAAAGACGAGCAGTCGCAGAAAATTGCCCTACAACGAGCCAGTGATCGCAGCCGAGGTAAGAAAGTCCTAGATGAACAACCACAAAGCACACAAGACACGTACTCACGTTTTTCTAGACTTGCACGAATTATGCGTGTCTTTTTAGTGCTCATGATATTAGCGCCGACTGTCGTCGTCGTCCGTTTACTGGTAAACAAAATTAATTGCTCAAAACCTAACAAGGAAATTGCACTCCTCTCCCAAGCGAAATCTTCCCCTTCTAATTGTTACGTATTTGCCTGATTCATCTGGCAGTATTGCCATTATAATCATTAACAATAAATGAGACCTTAAATTTTGATTATTTAAAAACTGGCTCAAAACGTTAAAGAGGGCTTTGCAAAGTTACTGGGGAAGCCGTAAGATTAAATACAGGATTGATGGCTTCAGTAATGTGCTGAACAAAACACCAATCCAAAAATTATCCGAACTGCTTCTGTTTTATCTACCCATCCTCAGGCTCATCGACTGGACGAAATTTAATCTAATCTTAACCTGAAGCGTAAACGTGTGTTGTTGCAAAAAGAAATCAGAAAAAAAATCGAGTTGAAACCTTTTCGATATTGCAACGCCATCTATAACGGGTTAAACGAGCTTTTAAATGTTTAAAAATAGAAGGTATCGTTTATTGCCAATTTTTTCCATGGATATATTGCCAGCTAAACCAGGATACATGACAATCAATAGTGGAAGATTCGTCGGGGAGAATGATGCAAATCTTTTTTAATGTAAGAGATATATCAAAATATTTCAAGCAAATGTTAAATTTTTGCAGAGGCTAATGAACAATATGGCAATTTTTGCCCCAGGAAATTACGTAAGGATATAAGTCATGTACTTAGTGGATATGACATTGATGGACATACACGTTAAATATTTAAAGTGGATTGTAAAAAATTAACCATTTTGACTGCAGGTATTTATTGTAATGCAACCAACCCAGCAAACCGCCTATGGTCCTTCATCGTTGTTTAGTTTTCCCAATGCTGAGGTACTACAGTAGAGCATGTATAATGCGGCATTCTCATTACACAATGTATTATGAGCCAACGCTTTTGGAACAAATAAATTCCAGGCCAGATATTTGCTCATTCATAGGACAAAGATATTTTTCGTTCGGTGCTGTACCTAACGACCTTCGCACCGGAGGGACACGCAGCTGGGGACGTGAACACGCTGCTCGCAAACCGATCGATGACCTTGTATGGCACAAAAGCTGAGAAAGGAATACAGGTACGATGTAGCTGTAGAAGTATCTCTACAAGTACAATCCGGTAAATTCTATTTACCCCGTTTTAATTCGTTGACACATTAAAAAGTCAATCAATAGGAATTTAAGTATGGTGGAACTCTGCCTATAAAGTGAAATAAGATGTCCTTGGCTTTTTTTTCATCTCAAATAAATTTAGAATCAATGGGTTTCAGCGAAATATTATTTGAGTTCAAGCAGGACTTGTACGTGTAATTTCCAAGAAGGACTGAAATTTAGTGCTCCCTTGAGCATCCGAAAAAAATTGGTTGCAGCAATCGATTCTAAGTCTATCTGTCAATGGATTAAGATTGAAAATGATTACCTGATGGATATGCTCTGAACTAGACATAACCTTTTTAATTATCAACTGCTAAGCCCACAACCCTATTCTCCAAAGAGTAGGCACACACTTTTTTCATGGATGCAACCGTTTTTTTTCTAACCCCTAACAACTTGGAGTTGACCCAGTAGCGATAGCGGAACTGGAGTAAAGAAAAATCACAACATTAAGTGATTTGTTTCCTTTCATTTTTTTAGTTGACTAAAGTACTAAGCAAAACATTTAAATGATAAAACTAAAAACCCATTTAATTAACTAGCTTCCATTAAAGCTGAAACTGAAAACTACAAGTTCAGTTACAAAAACGAACTCGACTAAATACTAATCAGTTGACTGTTTGCTTTTAATAATTATCTAAAGGAACCGACGTGATCTGGTATTTTCAAACAAAGTGAACTTTAATCGCTGGTTATAGCGGTGTTTTTTTTCGAACAAACTTATTTTTAGATTAAAATGTTTGCTTTTTTCGGAAAAAAGGTTGCGTTTATAGAAAAACGTTCTGTCTGACCTTTAGCAAAAACGGTTTTGGGCTTAGTAAATGATAATTAAAAAGGTTGTGAATAACACTCATCAAGTATTTATTGCCTGACATGCGTTGGGTTTCACTACACGAGAAATGATATTCACTGAGAGAACACCAGGAAAAAAATGTTATCTTCAGAATAGCCCGCGAAAATCGTGTAGATGCTGATTAATTAATAAATGTACTTGTTGGACTTTCCAAAAAAAACAAAGCTTCTTATTGTCCATCGCACGGTGTAGCCGTTAGACCTCTACCCGATCAGAGAGACCTACAACAGTGTCTCACTCTTCGCTGCCCTCGTCAACCAATCGTTGAACCAGGACAAAAATCGTACTCTGACGGATGTGGAGATTTGCAGCGGGAAGCGGTTGAAATCGCTGGTCGTTAACCGGACATTCGATTTCCCCAGCGGGTCTGTTTTTATTGACGCCAACGGTTATCGGCATATTGATTTGATCCTGTTGACCTTCAACAACGCATCAGGTTTCCATCAGGTAACAAGCCCTGAAACTATATACGGATGACAAAGTTGAACTAAACTTCAAAACCTAGCTAAATCTTAACTAGAAGAAATAAATATTAATGTTTCACTTTTAGTTTTATTAGTTTCTGAATAAGACTAACTAAAAAATTGTTAATAACTAACGGTTGAATAGAAAACACAGAATACATACACGAAATTGAGTAGGATCTGATCAAAAAGTTAAGTCACAAACTTCAAATTAATTTTAAAAATAAATTACTGTACTGCCGCGTTAGCTTCGCGCAACAAATACAGCATTTTCAGTATATACTGCCCGGGCAATAACACACGGAGTGGGGGGGAGGGGAAATCGCCCTGGGTGGTGCTACAGGTGCGCGAAGCTAACGCGGCATTACAGTATCAAAATAATTTTTGTTTTGGCCATTTCTGTCCAAGATGATGACCAGTAACAAGGACTGAGCGTTATGATTCGTGAATTTCAGAGAGCAGCACGCTATAATTCCCTTCAACAAACATACATCTTGGACAAAAACGTTACCATTGAGTGGGTAGGTCCAGCTGTACCACTGGATGTCCCAGCTTGCGGTTTTTCGGGACTTGAAGGGCGTTGTAGTGATCAAGGTAAAAACGTATTTGTGAAGGCCTCATACCTGTAGGTAATACAAGATGTCCTCCAAAATAACTAAGATGCATAATCTGCTTTAAACAATATCAAGACCTTTAATGGCGTTTAACTACATTGTATATTGTAATTACACATCTCTGACCATAAATATACCTCATCTTTATAAGGAACCCGATGTTTTGTTTTAGTCTCAAATTCATGACAGGTCGCCGAACGTTTTGGCTCGAAATATATATTCGCCACTCCACTCACTATTTTTTTTGAACTATGGTATATTTGCAGACTTCTGCTTTTTTCACATTTTTCAAAAAAAGTCAAATTACGTCACCAGGTTCTTCTCCTATTTGGAAATTCTTTTACAAATTTTACTAAACAAATTTCGTCAAATTTACTGCGTTTCGGACAGTTTCTCTAGATATGCGAATTCGGTACACCCGAAAAGCAGCGTTTCTCTTTACGGTACCTAGTCAGAATACAAAAGTGAAAAAAACACGGCAACCCAAATACATTCCATCCCAAAGTGAAAAATTTGCGAAGGTTTTCGGTAATTTTTATCTCGTTACACTAGATAAAGTATAAAGCTTAGTTTTTGGTGTTAAATTTTTGAGTAGCTATCGAAACAGTTCAAAACTCAGTAAATCAGTAAATCAGTAAATCAAACGAAATTCGTCTAATAAAGTTTTCAAAAAAATGTCCAAATGAAATAAGGAGACCTCATGACGTCACATGATGTATTAAAAAAAAACACTAAAAATGCAAAATTTTGCAAACCCAAACTTCTTCCGTGAAAAAAACATGTTGGAATCTGAAAATAATTGTTCCTTGCTAACACGTTCGGCTACCCAAATTGAATTATTTACCTAAGCAAAGCGCCGGGTGGCCCTTAATATGTGAACTACATGTGCTGTGAGCTATGGATGTGATAATAAACATAACTTGTTCTTATCAGGAAGTACCTCGGCCGTCACTGCAGGAGTAGCCACAGTCACCGGATTAGCTGTGGTCTTTCTAACTTTCTCCATAATACTCATCCGGTACAGTACAGACGATTTATAAAAGAAGTTGAAGTTGAGTTTATTACGCTCCATCTCCACTCTGTCAGGCGTTTGAAATCCCATCACCAGACGCTCGAGAAACGACCTTGGTTTGCAGTCGCCGACGACGTGGAACCAATGCTCGATCCCACTACCGGAGAATCCAGAGAGCTGTTCCTGCGTGGTGAAACTGTGCTGATTGAAAACTGTGGGCGGTGGACGTTCCGAGGCCGCGATGTCTGGATTTCCAATGTTAAACTATCCGCCTCGACGACTGACTTCACTGACCAACGCATTGTCACCATATTCGACATGGTAAGCAGCCCAAAGTCAGGTCGTCAGAATGCTGGGTGGCAGATGCTTCCATATACCGTTGCTGGTTTGGGGTTACAATTGCCGACAGTTTCAATTTTTTCATAATCAGTACGAGAATTCCGTAATACATTCCAGCCACCCTGTTTCCAGCCACTATAGCTTTACCTATAAATTACAATAAATGTTTGGCGACGCCAACAAAACCAAATAAAATTTTAAATTAACTAATATTAGCGAAAGCATTTTTGGAAACGGGCGGAGGGGAAGGAGTCGGACCTAATCGTGTTTTTCCAAGTAGTGGAGCATTACGAACTTTATTTCTCCAAAATGGCTCACAGTTTCTCCCCTGATTGCCAACAACGTATTTAAGTGCTACCTGGCGCTTTGTTTGTGTTGAGAATTCAATCCGGTCGCCGAAGATGTTAATTGGCAAGGAACAATTTGTTTTACCTTCCAATATGTTTTTTTCACATAAGAAAATTGGGTTTGGAAACTTTCGGATTCATATTTTGTTCTGAAACTCATCACATCAAGCCATCGGATTTCCTTATAACAAATTGGATATTCTTTTGAAACTTTCGTCTGGTTTTCCAAATTTCAGACTTTTTGATAAACACTCAAATTTTTAACACCGAAAACTCGGCTTTATAGTTTATCTTTTGTTGTGGAACAAAAATTACCAAAAACCTTCGCAAATTTGTAATTTTGGGATGGGATGAACTTGTGTCGCTATGTGTTTTCACTTTTGCTTTATGCAGTAGTTCTAAGGCAATTCGTCTAATGAAAATGTTAACAGAATGTCTAAAAGGAGAGGAGGACCTGCTGACGTCATGAAACCTTTTTAAATAACGTAAAAAAGGCAAAGTTACAAATTAACCATAATTTGATAGAAAATAGGGAATTCGAATTTATATTCTGTGCTAATATATTGAGCGATCTGTTATGAATTTTAAACCAAAAGCGCCGGTTCCCCTTAACTAATTAATGCCGATCGATTTCAAATTGGAATTCAGATGAGTTAAGATCAAGAAAATGTATTTAATTCTAAAGAAAAGATCTCTATCTTCACAAGCAATGCTAGCGGTTGAAACTAGGCCTAAAAAGGGGTTGGCTAGAAATAGGATTGCGTCGACCTAAATAAACGTTTCCAACTCGAGGTTTTAACTTGTATAACTATTTCGTAGGTTCACACCTGCCATCAGAACAACGTCAACGCATTTCTGGGACTCATCACAGTCCCCAGTACCATTTCCGTTTTATTAATGGAAGCGTTCGGAGATAAGGGTTCTTTACGAGACCTCTTGAATGAGGAACCAGTCAGTCGAGAGTTCCAAAAATCCTTCGTGCAGGACCTCATCCAGGCAAGTGCTACACAGAGCCCTGCAAATTTACCAAAGTTTCACGAATAAATATATTTTGCATTTCGTGTTACTCCGCCGCCTATTATATGCAGGGACTGCATTTCATCCATACCTCCAAACTTCGTAAACACGGCCGACTTACCAGCTTCTGCTGTATCATCGACAAGCACTTTGTCCTGAAAATTTCAAAGCTGGGACATGAGCATTTGCGAGAGATATTCGGTGTGGATGAAAGCCAGCAGGAAGGGCCACACAAAACGTGGAAAAATGCCATGTGGGCAGCGCCGGAACTTGTCGCGTCCAAGGCATACGAGACGGACTCACACAGTGACATTTACGCACTGGGAATTATATTATTTGAGACGTTTACCAGTCTCAGTTTATCCGAGACAATTTCACTTCTTTCGGAAAAAGTCCCAAGTAAGACTTTATTTTCGTACTTATCCATGAAATCTAGGAAATTTGTATTTGAATATTTTTAAGAATATAATTGATTATTTTTTTAAATAATTTTGAACTACACAAAAACGACAAATTGTAAACGATTTTAATATCACCTCGTAAGGGTTTTTCTATTTTGTAATTTGTTTCTCGAACTTCTTCTAATGCAAATTTCGGATACATTATTATGTAAATTTAAATTCATTCTCCATTTCAGGTCCAAATTTTCCGTCCGATTTAGTACCAGACAGTGTTTTGCAGTGGATTGTGAAATGCTGTGATATGGAGCCAGTTCAGCGACCAACCATCGATGTGGTTCAGGAGGAACTGTTCGCCTTACTGCAAATCAGGAAGCAAGACAACCTCATGAGCAGAACGATGCGATGTCTCGAAATTTATGCCAGCGATCTGGAAGATAAAGTCGACGAGCGAACTCAAGATTTGTTGGAGCAGCGACGATTGTGTGATTTGCTCCTGGAAGAAATGTTACCGAGGTACAATACCGTCTTCTGTCGTTAAATACAGTGTAAATATAGATGAATTTGGTGACTTGGAAACGTTTTGTTGACACTGAAAAAGCAGGTTTTTCTTGATAATCAAATATATTTCTAAAATGTTGTAGCAACTGGTTTTATTTTAATAACGCATTCCGGTTATTCTAATTTTTTAAGGGTCATCGTTGAAAGACTCCGAGCCAACGAAGACGTCACTCCAAAAATGTTTGACATGGTGACCTTGTTCTTCAGCGACATCGACGGTTTTGGGGACTTTGCCTTGGCCAATTCGCCTTACGATGTTATAGCCTTTCTCAACCAAGTCTACTCGACGCTGGACGTCTTAATCGGAAAGTTCGACGTCTACAAAGTCGAAACGATAAATGACTCCTACGTGGTGAGTATTTCAACCCAATGTATTTTTAGCTTGCTCAAAAAAATCCATTTACTTAAACTTCAAATAAAAAACGCGGACTGGGGAATCTCCACAATTTGTATGTGTGAATAGGTAGCCAGTGGACTACCGATTCCCAATGGCACAGCTCACGCCAGGGCCATTGCCTTTATGGGATTGTCCTTTCTGAAAGCCTACTCAGAGTCTCAGTTTCATGGCACGACCAGGTTACGCGTCGGAATTCACTCGGGTAATACAGACGTAAGCTCAAATTAGTGTGATTCAGGTTAATTTAAAATGTGATCTAAAATGTAAAAAAACTAATTAATTAATTGAAATTTAATTTAATTGAACTGCATTTTTTATGATAATGATTCTAATTCTGATTTAAAATTAGCTTCTGCCAAATTAAAACTAATTTTTAATTTATACTTTAAGTTAAAAAATATGATTCAATCTACAACAGTTGAATATTGTATTTTTTAATTCGGTTTCGGCATCAGGACCGGTTGCCGCAGGAGTGGTGGGAATCAGAGCACCGCGATATTGTCTGTAAGTGATATGTGCACGCAATGAAACCCGCAAATTTGCTTGCTGAAAGAGTTATCATTCAGGTTTGGAGATACAATGAACACCGCCAGCCGCATGGAGAGCCACGGCGAACCGGGGCGAATTCACGTCAGTCCAACGACTGCTGATTTCCTGAAGACGGAGATCCAGCTACTTCTCACACCTCGTGGGAAAATTACTGTCAAAGGAAAAGGAGAGATGGAAACGTTTTGGCTTGAAAGTCGGCAACTAACGGTCGGGTGCTGAAGTAGTCTCACAAACTGTAAATTGGCGCGCGCACTCTTTATCATTTCATAGTTGAAGTTATTAACAAGTTATTAACAAGTAAAAAATATTTCTTTTAAGTGGCAGAACGTATTCCGGCATATGAAGACTTGGTTAAAATCTCAGACATCCGAATGGAAACATGGAAGTTGAGTTCAAAAGCGGAAAAATAAACTTCAAAGAAAAATGGGCAGGAGTAGTACGGATACATCGATATCCAAACTGTTCTTGAAAACCTTTTCATTGTCTAAAACGCTATGCTGTGTAACTACATTACATTACACTCAATCAAAACTGTGTCATAATTTTCCAAAACTTATTGGAAGCTAGTTGTGCACTGGAAAGATATAATACTTTTACGAATTGTATTAAATCCGTCAGACGTTTAGCTAGATTATTCATTACATAAATGTCATGAAACAGTGGCAGCCACAGTACATTGCACACACAGAGCACTGAGGTGAAATGAAAATAACAAAAAGCAGTTGACTATTTGTTCTGATTGCGGCACAGGCCTTTCTTCCGCCGTGAGCGTAGCAGGCGCGGCGACGGAATGCGTTTATCAGTAAGTTTATCGGCGGTTAATTGCTGCCGCGCATCTGCACACCGCGGATTGACTCCGTAATATTGCCCTTCTGTGCGAGCAACGTCCCAGAGATGTTGCAGAACCGGACGGAGGGATGGCCAACAAACCTGGCAAAACGGTGTGCGAGCGAAAGGCGACCGTGCAGGATAGCAGCAGTTCACTGCCTTAGCACCACGGCCAGAGAGGCGTGATCGGGGACGGTGCGTTGGGTTACATTTAATTACATCAGCAATTTTACTGCGTCCTCGCCTTGGTCTCCTCAAAGATCGGGATTTTTTTTAAGCGGATGATCTTCTCTCGGAACCTCGAAGCCCTCCTGGCATCGGTCTAATCTCAAACGCGTGATCAATTTTCCCATGAGCAGACTCATCAGAGCTTGAATACTTTCGGATTTCTCTTCATTTTCCTCGTTGTTCAAATCTTTGGTCGCCGGGCAGCGCAAACCTTCCCTCGGCATTGCCCGCGGACTGAGCGGATGCGGCCTGTTTGACTGTTTTTGTGAGTTCCGAATTTCGTTCTCTTCGTCGTTCTTTGAACTTCCGAGTTTAATTCCTCCTCGCTCGTTGAACTCCCCTTTTTTTGCTTTCTTCTGAACTGGCAGTAATGCTGCTAAATCCCGCACACTTAATCCGTGAAGATTGGTCCCCTGTCTTTCTCGATGTCATTGATTCAAGCACACCAACTAATTTAAATTTATATGCAGAGTATAACATAGATTTAAACTGCCTACGCAAAAAAATGCGCTATTCCAACCAACTAACCAGTAAGAGCGGCGGTGGCAAATTCGGTCACCCAGCGCCATAAGCAAGGCGGCGTCTAAACCGTCACCCCACAGGGGCCGAATCCTCTGCACTTGGGTGGGGCTACTCGCTGACTATAGCCTCCTGAGGCCACACCCCCTAAAAATTGCACCACAGCGTCTCTGGCGAACCTAGACGCTCTTCAACATGCATTAAAACAATGAGACATCCAAATTTTCATCAAAAGAAAAAATGAAATCAGCCTAGAAATTTCCCAGAACAATTTGTTCATCTTTATTCTTACTTTGCTGGCGGTTCGAAGCAGTAAAATTGATAGATAGTTCGTTCCCGCTGCAATGACTTTACAGTTCAGCTTAAAGCGCAACGAATTTGTCACGAGAGAGACAAACACAATTGATTGCTAAAACATTCGCATGTGCTCGTCGGAGACGAGATGATGTGACAAAATCAAAACTATGAAAACAGCCGTGAAATGCCGGTTGTCCGCCGTCCAGCATTGATTAGGCGGTTGTAAAAGGAAGGAGTCGGGCCCAGTATTGGTAATCAAGCCCGGCATTACACAGACAGAACATCTCCTCCTGTAACATTTTGTGTGCGCGGCGCCATGTTGACGGTACGGAAAAAAACACAATCAGCAGATCTGCTCCGGGGTGGTTGAATGGGATTCCGAGAACAATTAATTCAGCTAATCATTTTATTTTATTTTCAATGCACCATAACGACCAGGGTCATAAGCGCTAATAATTGGAACCGCAACAAAGAAGAGCGATAGCTTGTTCCATTCTCAAGAAAATGGGGGCGTCTCATAAACGTTTTATATGAAAGCAGTTCAACGGAAATCCTTCCGTGAGCTTGTTCCTTGTTCCGGAAAGGCGTTTTCCCGAGCTCTCCAGCTCGTAACGATATGTTTTTATTGCACCAGAGCATCCGTTTATTATTTTATTGCCTCGGGTTGTTGAATCTTGATGTGCATGATTGTCCTGATTGAGACTCAATGAAATTTCCTGTTTTTAACACGATCGACACGTATCACATGTTCCGCAATATGAGAGCACGTCAGCTCAAATTAGAGGCATCGCGGACATGCCGGTAGTGATTTAATTTTCATCCTAAAAATATTCACTATAATCCCCAACTTCAGATATGTCACGCATCCTCTTTTGATGTTAAGCGCTAACTAGCCCAACACTCGTCATCATCGTTTATATATACCCCAATGCTTCCTGCAGCAAATTTGCATACACAAAAATACCGAGATGTTTTTATATATATGTACCTGCTGTGAGTAAAAAACTACTGTGATGTGCGTATTTTCTCATTCTTAATGAATAATGTGTCAGCCAGACGTTACAGTATGATGTTCAGCCGTCTGTGCGTATACAGAGTGTGTACCTGGGTATGTATAAACGATGGTAGTTATAGTCTGTAGTTAGTTGTTGTTTTTAGTGTACAGTAATTTAGTTTTGCAGTTACATTTTTCAGTTGGAGCTTCTCTTTGGTAGTAACGTAGTTGTACTTTCTCATTGTAGCTTCAGTTTGTGTATAACACCACTTTGGGTCAAGATTCAGAAGGTCGATTTGTATTTTTAGTTCTCAAGAAATTGGGCATACTAATTAAAAATAACATTCATATTCTTAATTAAAAACACATAAATACAAACTGAAAGCTACAATTAGAAAGTACAACTACGAAACTACTAAATAATAAAGACAACTATCATGTTATGCATACCCGCGTGTACCTTAGTCGACTTCCACACATCAAATTCCATCGAATTGAAATTTTTCTTGAATGTCAACGCGCATACCGAAATGTCTGTCTTTATAATAATTTTTCAACCAGCCTATTTTACAAAATGAAAGTTGTAGTGGAAAAAAACAGATACATCAATACAACAGATTAAGCCTTATTAGTCGCATAATCGTCAGTACATATGATTTCTTTGTTTTCTTCGGTTTTTGCTGTGTGGCTTGTTCTCGTCGTTTCCACCCCATCATTAATCCCACTTTCTGCATCGCCCATTCATGAGGCATCGGGAAATGACCACCCTTGCCATATCGAACTGATCAGCACGATCCGCTGAATATATCGATCGGTGTGGCACTTCCCTACACTGGCGCGGCACGGGACGTTGCAAGGAGCACCGTGAATACTCGCTTCACAAATCAGCTGAACCTTTCAGTGAGCCTGCTTTATAATTACAGCAACAGCGTGTGTGTTTACTCGGACGCGAATGCTCCGCTACTGCTGACAGAGTATAACAACATCAAAGCACTGCATCGGGGTACTGCTTTACTTGTTTCAGGTGGGCGAAAACAAATTCGAATTTTTTTAAATTTAAATTTAAATCAAATTTACATGCCCACAGGGTGTGGTGGCTTGCTGACCATACCGTATCCTGCAAAGGATATGGCAAAAGCCTGGCGATCAACATTTTTGATCAAAAGATACGTGCCTTTGAAGACTTTTATTCTGTCATTTATTTCTAAAACTTAGTCTGCTTGCGTTTCGAATAAGAATGAATAAGGCGTATAAATTTTGAAAGCTCACACATCGCTTCACATAATAAAGAATAGTCATACGCCCTGTGAAAGACTTCACAAATTGTGTGCGAAATGAAGTATGATTTGTGTAAAAAATTGACTGCTCGTATCGTCCTTAATTTTATCATGAGCACTAGAGATTGTGTTTCTATTGAAATTCTTCTTCACTTTGATTTTTCCATTAACATCGACCTATTCTCCAGCAGAAAATAAAATTACAGCAATTATTGTTTTAAAGCAATTGGGTACCACCCGTCGTGTACAACTACATCAGCACACCCACGTCGATTGGCATGGCGGGATTGATCGCCGTCTCTGGCTCTTCCTTACTCGAAATGCTCCTTCTTTTCAAATGGTTCCACGCGACAATCCTCATGGAGTACACCAACGGCTCAACCATCTACGCCCTCATATACTACTCCATCAAGTCTATACTGGGACTGGTGACAAAATATTTCGAACTTTGCATTGACAGAGCGCAATACACCGCACAAGTTGAGCTGTCTCAAAAGTGGCTCTACAATTTGCCAGCGATCGGAGTCGAGGCGAAAAACCGTGTCTTTCCCTTCATATGTTTTACAGCAGAACCTCGGTTGGGATCCTTACAAGATCAGAACCAGGACCCATTATGGTAGGACTAGGGGGTGGAAAAAGGAGCAAAATGCATTTTTTTAACTAAACCCGAAATTCGGCCTCGTGTTCTTGATTATTTTAAAACTTGGGGATGGGCGTCTGGTTTCTAACCCCCTCCCCCGCCAGACGTCATTTTTTTCTCTCAAAAACATCAGTTATTCTATCAAATTAGTACCGTTGTTGAAGAATTCAAATTTCGCATTCCTCAATAGGGACCTAAACTTTGAACGAAAACCTGTAATTTAAAAAGAAAATTGAAATCCTTCATTATTTTTGAATCCTCAATAATTTTTGAAAATGTTTTAAAATTCCTTACCTTAAATATATATTTGACTCCAAAAAACTTTAAATTTGAGCGAAACCTGAAATATTTAAATTTGTTTAAAATTCTTGGATCATGGAAATCAAACTCCCTCAACCCCCACAAAATGTTAAAATGATTAATTACTATAGGCCGAAATTTTGAAAAAAAATCTTTACCCACCGCCTGGCCCTATCACGAAGGACCCTCGTTTCGACTTATACGGATCCTATACAAATCCCTGGTTTAACCCAATTTTTAAACAAATTTTTGCTAAATATTTTCCAGTGTTCTTGACGCCAACCCTTGGAACTATACGATTATTGGTAAGACAATCTCTGCAGAAGGTCACGCGGTCGTGTTATACATTCGCCCTGAAGCACGTACTGCTTCTCCTATACAGAGACTGATGCGAGCTATGCACATCTTCATCCGGGCAGTTATGTAGGTGACAATGCATTCTCAAATTTTAATAACGGCTGATTCGCCAACTCAATACTCCGTAATAGGTGTTCGTGGTGATCCAGCACACGCAGCAGTCCGTTTACGGTCCCTCGTCATTCTTCAGC
>LRSR01012759.1:0-14619 GCA_001579985.1 Hypsibius dujardini | reverse complement strand
TTGGGTTGGATTCGATTGGTGTTGGGTTGAATTCGATTGGTGTTGGGTTGAATTCGATTGGTGTTTGGTTGGATTCGATTGGTGTTGGGTTGGATTCGATTGGTGTTGGGTTGAATTCGATTGGTGTTGGGTTGGATTCGATTGGTGTTGGGTGGTAGCCAACCCAACATCCAACCAGCAGCTACCCAACGCTTACAAATTGGATACTCATTGAATTCTCCTGGGCTCCTTGCTGGGGTTTGAGCAATCGGACTAATGTCCTCACATGTTTCGTTTCCCCTCACTTGTTTGTTTGGTCATCATTATTCACAAAACATTTAACGAAAAAATGGTCGGACAAACACAGTACATGTTACTGGAACCCCCAAACCGTCTAAAGGTGCGGGGGCAACGCTTGCTTACGTTCCGTAAAAGCAAGGCGTCCTTGTAATCGTATGTTCTACAGTAATCTGGGACACTTCTTTCCTTTGACCTCTAATCTTCCCGACCAGTAAAGTTTTATCACGATTCTTCTTCTATTACTCAGTCTAATAACTTCTAAGTTCAGGTTCTTCCGTCCTAGTGAGAACGAAGATTTAACATTGATTTCCCTTGAAAAAAAAATGTTCGAACTGAGCTTTAGGAGAATTCCAAACCAATCCGAAATATCAAACAAAAAAAAACCAAAAAGAAAGAAACAATAAATATTAAAATATCTTGAAATTCGAATCTAATTTTATGGCAAAAATTAATTGCATTACGGTGCGTCCATGATTTCTAATTTGCATTCTGATCAAACATCACAAACTTTATCATAGAATAACTAAATTTTACCTGTACCTTTGTGCTCTCAAATACCGCTGCGAAGGTTGGCATTCGGGTCTGGTCTTTCCGGTCCGACGCATTGTTGGCAGAATCATCAAAGTTACCCTCACTACCAGGCATAAATCCTCATTGAGATTCGTGCTCCAAATGATCGCTGCACACGGCTACACCGTGCGTACGGCAGTACGTACTTGTCTTTCATTAAGAGTCTCTGCTCGAGCCGTTTCCTCCGCGCCATAATCCGCTCCTCCCGGATGTTTGACAACACCCCCGAGCCCTTCTTTGCAACCTGGAAATTTTGGAAGCGTGGAAATTCGGTGATGGGGTCCCTCTCCTGGAACTGCCCAAACAACGCGTCTAAATGGACCTGGGACGCCGGACCGTCGCTCTCCTTGAAGGTGGTCAAGTTGTCGTGCGACATTCTTCACTCGAAATCAAAGTACAAATACAAAAAATATGTTCTCATGCAATCTACTTTATCTTTTGGCTGGAATCAGAGCAGTCATGACAACCGCTCAATTCCTCAACCAATTCCGAAGAAAGCCCCTCCCCCCATTTCCCAAGCATATCCTGATGTTTAGATCCGCCAGCAATATGCTTCACGTGCAGGATGCATATTGGCCCCAAAAAGGGCTCGGTTGATTCATATTATTACTCTTATCTAATTATCTGCATCATTACTGTCGGTCTACCCGGCGCGTCGACGTATCTCGCGGTTTCGCTGGAATCTTGGGCAATCTGCGATCAGGGCTTCACCAAGGTCCCCCCGAAGGTTTGCATTATGCAACGCAACACGGGAGACCATGTCCGGCTCCATCCGGTCGTTGCGACGAGCGACGGGGAACGGGTCAAATTTTCGCGCTGGCTACGAATGGTTCGCATTTACCCCGGGGATAGAATGTTCGAAACCATTCTTACAAAAGGTACTTTAGAGTTTCGATCATTTGGTGCTGCTGCGTTCTCGCACCATTAAGAATGCACTCGTTGATTGATTGATTGCAAAAGTTGGTGAATCACAATACTGCACTCGTTGATTGATTGATTGATGTTTTGAGATGTGTTTGTTTGCGGTTTTTATATTCTTTATCCCTGGGGTCGATCCACTGATCTCCGGTAAAAATTTTCTACGTTCTACGAAAAGTTTTTTTTTCAAATATTCAGTGATTAAAATCTTCACACCGAAGAGGAGAAAAAGAAGATCATAGCGCGCTTCCGTCGTTCCAACTTGTCCCAGAAAGATTTAGCAAGGATTAGGTGTTTGATTGCTCTCTTTGGGCGAGTCAGTTTTTTTAAACCCGCTGGTGCTTATTTACTGGCGGGAACCAGCCACTGGCACTCTGCCGGAATAATGGAACTTTGTCTTTGAATTGAAATGAACTTTTCATTGCATCCTCTCCAATCGAAAATTTAGTTTCGAACAGAGTAATACTAGTCGTAGAGTTTTAGGCAATGCTGATTTAGCATTTTACGTTTTTTTTGTCAACAACGAAAATTGATGATTTCGACGATTTCAACTTTATCACCAAAAAAAACGCCAAATCATTACTAAGCCCTCCCGAAAAACACCATCCGAGGTACGGTTTAAATCGATAACGATAAGTCCCTGAGGTATAAAGGTGACCAAACGGAGTACCATTTATAACACTAATTTCAGTGGGATTTTGAAGTTTTTCCAGAGTCACTTTGAAAAGTCTGGAATTGGCGAAATTCTTCTCGATTTCAATAGTTTTGGTAAACGGAGAGTTTAAGCGGAGAGTTTAAAAATACTTGTAGTGTCAGTAAAGGACAAGTCCAGTGCCAATTGACCACTGGTCAGTCGTCTTGATAGTCTAAGTACCTTTGTCATTGCGAGTTTTAATTCGCTAATAATTGTGAGTCCCCTTTTAGTTCAGTGGTATGAGCTCTGCGTCAAATGGAAAGGATAACGATTCCACTTCCAGATAAATATTTTCTCCCCTTTTTTCTCACTCCTGAGGCCGATTGGTCATGCCAAATGATAACAAATCATTTCGTGATTAAGGATGAAGCATTTGGGCAAGACTGATTATTGGTCAACCAAGTGTGACTCAGACCAGAACTAAAGCTGTTGCATTTTTGGATTCATTTTGAGACGCATTTTTGGATTCATTTTGGGATGCATTTTTGGATTCATTTTGAGATGCATTTTTGGATTCATTTTGGGATGCATTTTTGGATTCATTTTGGGATGCTGTTTTGGATTCATTTTGGGATGCTGTTTTGGATTCATTTTTGGATTCATTTTGAGATGCATTTTTGGATTCATTTTGAGATGCATTTTTGGATTCAATTTGGTATGGGCAAAAACAAGACCGCCAAATTGTAACGTATTATGGTGCCCGTTTCCAGAACCATAAAGGATTTCAATTAAGGTTCGAATTAGTGTCATTGTTTTCACCAGGGAACACAGCATTGTTTTGGGAAGAAAAGAGCTGGAGCTCAGACCTATTTTGTGGAGAAGCCTGGCAATGCTAGTATGTGTATATGTCAGACCGATCTCTGGAATTTGGTCCGCCCCCTAAGTCCCGAGAAATATCTGTTTAACGCCGAATTGAATTTTGGGTGGGATAGTGTCGAGAAATATCTGTTTCAATCGACAGGCAGAAACGGCATAACTCGACTATGCTAGCAATGCTAGTGTAGCGACCGCAACACTTTACACTTCACAATCACTTTATTACAATATACAAACTACCGGAACTGACTACAAACACCACACAACAGTTGTTAGGTCTACCCACCGTAAGTTGGATAGTTTATTAGACAAGTTTATTAGACTGATAGTAAAGACTGTTAGAGAAATAAACTGAAAGAAAGGAAAGAGGAAGTAGAACTGCGCGTAGAAATAAAAAACACATTATTATATAGTAAAGTTTTAACTATAGAAATGAAGGCAAATAGCACATACATCAGAATAGGGTTAACAGAGTAGACAGAGTTACAAACTAAGTATGATACTCGTGAGTTAAAGACCTATAATGATTGGATATGAGAACTTGTTGGGCGTGGTCCAACACAGTACTTTATATAACGTATTTTAGAAGAAAACGGCGGATTAAAACGAAATAAATAAATAAAACAACGTTATCGCTTACTATATCGGAAGTAGAACAAATGTTAGGCCTCCGTCCCTACTAGGACGGAAGAACCTGAACATGCAAGCTATTAGACTGAATAATAGGAGAAGAATTGAGGGAAGACTTTACTGTTAGGAGGAGAAAGGAAGGAACTCTCCTCTAGATTACTAGAGAACACACATTAATATAGTCAGGAATAAAGAATAGTTCCTGATCTAACGTACTAATTCCTGCCGACATGGCGGAATTATGTACGTGACAATAGCTGAGCAAGTACATTATAGAATGTGAGGGTAAATAGGAATGGGTTAACTGGGTAGATAGACTGTACTATTAGTAAGTCTTGCGTATTTGTTGGGCACTACTCAACACAAAAGAACTCCAAATAGCCCGCGACACTAGTGGGAAACTAGAACTGAGAAAAAGGTGTGGCTTGAAATAGGCCCGATTCCTCGTACCAAATCGATGTCTTCACCAATCAGTTTTACCGAGGTGGTGAAAAAGTGTCAAATCCTCTATTCAAATTGAATTCCAGAAAGCGCGGGAACTTACAAATTTTTCAACCACACTCTAACCATACCCAACGTAAAGGAAATTGATATGGACAAGAATCGGTTGAAGTACTCGGCAACGGGGTCGTTCGGCACGACCGACGAGATGGTATTCGTGATACAGCAGGTACCAGTAGGTAGGCAGGTTGGTGGGTACTGGATTCATGCCTCAGACATACAGTTCAAACCTTAATTAGATTGCTCATATCAGGGTTTTACGTTTTTAGAGGTTCCCAAGTACTTGGGGGAACCGTTGCTCATTGACCTGGCCCATCACATGACAGTCCCGGCAGCAGTCGCCCATTTCAACTGGACTTACCGACGCGACGCCAACAGCAACGAAGTCGCACTGCCTGCCGATCTGACTCAGCAACGGCAACTGTTGAAAATAAACAAGATGAAGAATAAGCACGCTGGGCTGTACATTTGTTCCTTCTATGGCGGACAGGATGACGCTATGGCCTTCTTTCTCGGTCAGAAGGTCTTTCACGTCACAGCTTTGAACCGTTCCAAAACAGCGAGAACATCAACGTCCGTCCGCGAATCTGTTAATTCAATTAAGACGAGGAAGAACATGACAAAGTTAGGATGGCAGAGGAGCGCGAGTAAAAAGTCCGAATTCGATCATCCGAAAGCCCATTCAAGAAGTAACTTCCACGGTGTGAATCACTGGGCTCCTTCATCACGCACGAATCACCGGACCAACGTTAGGCATAGTGATACGGAACGGAGACGGGCAATGAGGAGGAGAGTTTACTTGCCGAAATTCGAGAAGTCGGATAAAGATGACGAGGATGACGACGAGGATGAGGATGACGAGGATGAGAAGTCAACTGCAAAAGTTGCAGTCACTTCACCCGTACCGGTGGCTGCTTCCAAGTCTGCAGTTCCCGTTATGGTACAAATAAGGATGACAAAACTAAAGCAAATTGAAAAATTGAAACAAAAATGAAGAAAAAATTACATCAATTTTCTATTATTCTTGTTTCGGAAACAAAAACTAAATGTCAACTTACCTAGTTGCAGCAGATTTAAATGAAAGAAAAATATCATACAATTAATCGATGAAAATTAAGGTAAAAGGCTTTTTGTTAAAGAAAACTAAAGACCGAAATTCCTCTGTATATAAATGTGCAAACTAATCAAGTTGCCAATCTTAGTTATTCCCATCCCTAGGTGCAACAACCTGTTCCCACACCTGCTCTACCAGCTGCTTCAGTTCACATGCATAAACCCATTTCTGCTGCTCTCCCTCCAGCTCCAGTTATCATTCTACCACGCCCCATCCCAACCCCGCCAAAAGTTCCTCCAGTCATCGCGAAGGACTTCGCACCCATGCCGGGTCGGATCGCGCCACCGACGAAGGCCACACCCATGCCGGGTTGGACTACGCCACCGACGAAGGCCACGCCCAACCATCCAGGTCATAGCCGTAAGTCGGATTTCGCCGCTTGGGCTGCGGACTTTCAAGCCAATAAGGTGCAGGCGGCAAAGACGTTGGACATTCGGAACGGCTCGTTGATGGACTTTGCCGGCAAGGACCCAGCGAAGGAGGTCAACCAGGTGCAGGTTGGCGGTGTAGTCGGCCTTCCGTGCCGCGAAGCAATGGACACGAGTAAGGTGGTGTGGAAAAGAATAACGCCGTTGCCGACAACTTTAACGCCCACCGTTGATCGGTATGAAGTGCTGGGTAGCGGGGTGCTTAAGCTTAGCAATGCGGTGGGGGAGGATTCCGGGGAATACGGATGCGAGGTGGACGGGAAGCAGACCGCTGCTAACGTTGCTCTTACCGGTGAGGAATTAACTTAAGGGATGAAAATAATTTTCTAGATAAACTGTTTCCTCTTTTTGCGCAGTGATTTCCGATCCCCTTCCAAGGGTCTTCGTGACGGTTAAGTTTACGACGAGCACTTGCAAAACGTATCTCATTGAGAAACTGACGACCAGTTTCGTGGCGAAACTCGGCCCGCATACCTGTCCGGATGAAACGTGTTCCATGGCGACCCCGGTTATGGAGTGCCACATGAATTCAAAGGTAAGGTCGTTTCTACAAGATGACCTTCTTTATATCGACTCAAGTGGTTCAATAAAACAAATCCCAACAACTTGTCTGCAGATGGATGACAGATCCAGCAGGCCGTCCAGTGACTTCCACGTTCCTACTGACATACCATCTCTCCTCCTTTCTTTCAACTTCAAACTCGGCAGCAAAGGCAACCCACCATCGGACACGGAAACCTTCCGACGCATTAAAGAGGTGGATTTAACATGACGGAACTCAGGCGGAAAGTATTCTATGAAATGCGGTTTCATGAATGTGTTTTGTTGTTGTTCGGGAAGGTTTCCGCGAAAGCGTCAGCTTACATACAGAAGCACGGTGAAATCTACCAGCCGGATGTGTTTGACGGCAGGCTCACTCCCATGATTGACACCCTAAAAATGACCACTTTTGCGTACTGCCCGCCCGGTTTCGGGATCAAGCCCAGCCATTTTAGCCATACGCCTGATGCAATTTTTAACTGTCGTAAGAATACATAGGCACCCTTTGCTACAGCAACGAACTATAAAATGCAACTTTGTTAAGTGTTCGGTTTGATCTGGATTGTAGTAGCATGCGCTCCGGGTCATTACAGTACCGGCGACAAGCCGGTTTGCTCTGCTTGCAATATCACCCAATATCAAAGCAAACCTGCAGCGGCAACATGTGACTCCTGCTCGGGCACGAAAAGGGTCGATGCTGAAGGGGCGACATCGGCGGACGACTGCGACGACCCATTCGTTGGAATGGTCAAGCATCACATCATCATCGCAGCTGCGTCGGTTCTCGGTGTGCTACTCGTCGCAGCGGGAACCTTTGTGTACGTGTTCATTACTAGTATTTAGAGACTTTATACAAAGCACGCTATCGATTCCCGACCACTAGAATAGAATGGCTACCGTTGTCTGGGAATCAATCACCACGCTAAACCTAGTTCCTATACGTAAACATAATTTTTAAACGCAGTTTTACTATAAGATTTTGGTAAACAATGAACCTTTGCAGGTTAGTAAGGAGGCGGTTGGCCAAGAAGAAAGCCAAAATCTTACAGGCCGCTATACAAGGCGAAACGATTCGACAGTCTTTGGTGGCGAACCCCGGTGCACCATATCTGCCGGGATCAGACCAACAGTATCCACAATATCCGCCGATGATAGAGCACCCAGATTACGCGCAAATTCCCACCAACAACGAGTCGGTACTCAATCAACCTCCAGCGGCAGGACCAACGCAAGCACCTTCTTCCGGACAGATCTCCATCGTGCTGAATAATCAAGTACCGCAACCCCTACCGCCACCTCCCCCTCCAGCCGCGCCTCCCGTGCCGCGACCGTCCGTTCACCCCTTCGTCAGACCGCCGTCGAACGGTCTGAGGATGCCGTCCAGTCAGCATTCGTTCGCAAGTCCAGCATCCCGACCGTCGTTTCACTCGGTGCATAGTCACCCGAGGATTCCGGGTTTACCACCAGTCATACGTCATTCCGAACCGATGAACAGGAATCAGGTCTACCCAGCTGGGTCGCCGCTACGGCGGGAGAGCAACACGCAAGTTCAGCTGCAAGGACCGGTTAGATGGAGGCCGGCATTGCAGTCCCCTCAGCGAGGATCTGTTGTCAACAGACTGTCGCTCGGACCCCCGAATGGAACACAACCTGTGCGGCAGGTTTGGAGGACAGCTCCTCCGGGGCACTGATGCTGCGAACTGCGAGAGCATATAAAGGGCATGCGTCTCATATTATTATTAGAGTTTTCCTCACAACGATTTGCATCGTTTCTCAATAAAATGTACCTGCATTTTGGTTCAAAGAAAACTTTCTACTTCCTCATTACCACGAGGAAACTTGATTCCCATTTTTTTACAGATAATTTCAGTTTGCAAATGACTTATGTAGAATCGTGCCGCGACGTATCGTACACGGGCATTTGGTATGCCGAGTTTTGGTAATAGACTTGTGGTAATTGAACATACGTTGCAGGCCGACATGTTGTATGAGTGGACATCGCGATCTGTTCCGATGCTGAGTATTCCTCTATGTGAATAAAACATGGACTGATCATCAGCGCTAAGGTTGTCAAAACTCAATTAAGCTTCCCTAAGTTGCTCAGTTTAGCCTAGCACTGAGGTATATCGTTCGCATCGGGCGTACCCCGACAATACATATAGAGGAAGTACATTTCGTTCTTGGTGAAATTTGTTTTACCGATAATTACTACTTTTCCCGACACAATGCGCTAGTGAAGTTTTCCGCTCGCTGGGAACCATCTCAACACTGACAGCATGGTCTCAATACAATTGCTTCCAATACTTCAACTATCTCCGAACCACGGCCAAGCGAAGCGAGGCCAGGGATCTCGTGTGCGAAGCGCAGGAGGAAAGCCAAGTTTGCAGATAAGCTATCAGCCGACGATTCAGTCGGCTGAATACCTTTAAATGTGTCAAAGTGATTGGATTCTCCGTAAAACTCTTATCCATGCCCCCATGAAATTCTCCATACACGCACGTTTGAAAAGTAAAAAAGTGAGAACTTTGTCAGAATACCTGATTTTGGATGGGGTTGGATGACAGTACTTTGTTGTATCAGATGTCACTGGATGTAATCTTTGACAAAAGGCCAAAAACGAGAGACAATCGTTCTCCGACACGGATTGACTGACGAAAAAAGCTTCAGGCCAGTGGTAAGGCCATATCTTGACCCTATACCTCCGTTTCGTTCAACGCCACACCTTCGCTAGCCGAACCGACCAAACTGATAATTCTGCAATTCCTGCAGGTCACCCTTCTTGGGCAGGCTTGGCGCCATTTCCGTTTTGTTTCAAGCGCATTCTTTTGACGAAATTGTTTCTTCTGTATCTCGACCTGCGCCCACTGATGGACGGATATAAAATCGAGGGAAAAGTACCGTAAATCAAAACAGCAAATTATCAACCAATATTGTAGATTAAAAAACACACCACAGAGAGAGAGAGAAAGAGAGAGAGAGAAAGAGAGAAGATGGTGTACATATATTTGGAGGTGGGAACATTGTCTGTGGCTGAAACAATGTGGACGACAATTCGGATGCAACATTACGAGTACCGTACATCCCTGTTGTAATGTATATTAAACTTGAAAGGTGAAATCGGTCATCTCGGGGATGGGTGCCAGGAAAGGTTGTTGTTCCGATGGCGGGCTGTGCATCGCTTCGTCCAAAAACTCCTCGAGGCTCTGCTTTTGTCGTCTCTCGAGGTTGGAAAAATACGCCATCAGTTGCAGTTCGAGGCCTTCGTCCTCCAGATGGCCGTGATGCAGAAAGGTGTAGTTGGATTTGAATTCACATGGGATACACTCGAGAATGCCACCTTTGTTGAAGATTATTTTCATGCATCGCAAACGGCTGAAATAGCAAAAGAGCCCGTAACACCAGACAACCAGACCGCAAATCATTCCTCCCAAGGTGATGGCGTATGTTGGCCACTTTAGATTTCTGACGAACTGAAACTGTAAACAACAACATTGATTGATTGATGCTCACTGTCTGTCTGTCTGTCTGCCTGTTTATTTGTCTATCTGTTTATTTTGCATCTGTTTGTCTGTCGGTTTGTTTGTCTGTCTGTCTGTCTGTCTGTCTGTCTGTCTGTCTGTCTGTTTGCCTGTCTTCTTCCTGTCTGTCTGTTTGTCTATCTGACTGTCTGACTGTCTGCCTGCCTGTCGACTGTCTGTCGGCCTGTCAGCTTATTTATGTTTCTGTCCATCTGTCTCGATTGCAAGACCACCTACTGAAGGAATTAAACTGGTTGAAGTATAATTACAGCCATCCATCAGGACTGTTTTGTTTAGCTTAGCCTCCTCGTAAAGTTGAGTCGTGGTGCAATTTCGGAGGTGGGAAATATTGGCGGGAACTGGATTTATGAATTCAGGCGCCGTTTGCTCCATATGCAGTCCAACGATGAGAAAGACTAAGGGCACAACCGTAAAGACGATGGAGAAAAGCATCATTCCCGCAAAGAAATTGGCCGTTGCGAAACGGGCCGTCGGTTTGGTTGTGTACTCATCCATAAGCGCGGTACCCAGGCCGATGGAGAAGAGCCAGAATAACATCGCCAGCAGAGTTCCATGGGTCCAGTTAAGGTGAACATAACCAAGGAGAGCTGTTTCATAATGAATAATGGGTCACTACAAGGGTTTCGACCGTCACAGACAGACATCGAGTCCCAGACAGACATCAAGGCGACAAAAAGCGTAGCATCAATGTAAAAACTGCTAGGCAGTCAGACAGTGAGGCCACAAGTACACATTCAGACAAATGGATCTATCAGTAAGCGCCAGTACACAGACATGTCTGTAAATGCCTGTAGGCACGCAGACAGACATACCCCCAAATCCGGTGACGGTGGCAATAATGTTGATGATCTCAAACACCAGCACCAGTCGGTTGAGGTAAAACGAATTTGTCCGGCAGTTCACACAGAGATCGCGAAGGTTCGCCCGACGGAGGAGATGGGATGTACGACGGCGTTTGACTAACCCGGTGAGTGGCTCGTCCGGGATGGTCGGGATAAGCTGGGAGTTATGGCTCGCGGTAAACTCGACGGGCTTGTGGCCATGGGTAGTGATGGCAGTCGTTGAAGCGTCGTCGGGAATTTGCATCTCTCGACCACCATGGTGGTGGAAATGAGGTTCACGCGGTGGTCGTCGTCTTGCAAAAACTAAGGCTGAAATTTCGGGGGCAATTGTCGATGCTGTTATGAATAGAAACCTTGGTAACGTCAAATGCACTGTATTATCCATACCATCTACATTGTTGAGTGGTACCCAACAGGTACCTAACACTTACTAATAGTAGTCTATTTACCTAGTTATCCCATTCCTACCTACCCTCACATTCTATAATGTACTCACTCAGCTATTATCACGTACGTAGTTCCGCTATGTTGATAGGAGCTAATACGTTAGATCAGGAACTATTCTTTATCTTTGACTATATAAGCCTATGGATTTTTAACACGCACTACAATCACTAAACTTTTGAAGCACGGCAAACTGGTCTGATCAACTGTTCGATCACTGAGATAGATTGCGCAATGTGAGGCGCGCACACACAGAAACTTAAGAACGAGGCCGGCCACAAACAAAGGAATCGGCCTCTGTACCAATAGTATAGTCTATCTACCTAGTTAATCCATTCCTATTTACCCTCTCGTTCTATAATGTACTTACTCAGCTATTATCACGTACATAGTTTCGCCATCTCGACAAGAACTTCTGTAGTACGTTAGATCAGGAACTATTCTTTATCCTTGACTATATAAGCGTATGTTCTACCGTAATCTGGAACAGTTCCTTCTCTTCACCTCTAATCTCCTCTACCAGTGAAGTCTTACCACGATTCTTCTCCTATTATTCAGTCTAATAGCTTGTAAGTTCAGGTTCTTCCGACTTAGTAGGGCGAAAGCCCAACAACATGTTATGTATAGTATGATGGCGGGCTAAGAGTTGCATTTCGTATTAACAGTTAAAGATTAAAGCCCGTAAAAGATTTGGCAGAACTGGAATACAGAATAAAAATAAGATTACGCCATTTTTAGAAACCAGTTGCTAGCCAATTTATTTATTTGGAAAACAGTGGTTTTATAGTGTACCTTAATGCCTGTCGTAATATCGCAAGGAACGATATAAAATACATATTTTTTTCAAAATGGATTGGAAATGGGAAAGATTTGAAACTACGAACTTCTTCCCAAAAAATTTCGAGGCCGGATGGTACGGACAGTTTATACAGTATTGTTAGGCCTTCGTCCCTACTAGGACGGAAGAAACCTGAACATACAAGCTATTCGACTGAATAATAGGAGAAGAATCGTGGTAAGACTTTACTGGTGGATGAGATTAGAGGTGAAGAGAAGGAACTGTTTCAAATTGCGGTAGAACATACGCTCATATAGTCAGGGATAAAGAATAGTTCCTGAACTAACGTTTCTTATTCCTGCCAACATGGCGGTACTATGTAGGTGGTAATAGCTGAGAAAGTACATTATAGAATGAGAGGGTAGATAGGAATGGGTTAAATAAGTAGATAGACCGTACTAATAGTAAGTGCTGGGTACCTGTTAGGTACCACTCACAAGGAACCATTTACCAGTGTAACCTCCGATCGCCACTAAACTTTTTTCTTGAACACCATGTCCCCTAACATGATTTTAAAAAATATGACTCGCGGCAAAGAGTTTCCGTTCAACGGGAAGATAGTCCGGAAGATCTCAATTGGCGCACGTTCATTGCAATAGTCATGAACGCTTGATGCGCTTGAACGTGTGTATGCGCTCTTACCTCGGATGTTATCTGCGAGCTCCCTTTCGTGATCGTTGATATCGCTTTTTTTCCATCCGACATAGGCCTCCAGAAGTAGCATCAAAACTTTAGGGAGCATTCAACAATGACGTCAGCACCATGTAGGGTAGGGGGGTTGTACTTTGAGGACGAGCTCTGACGCTAAGGGGGTGGGGGTCTAGCCGTGGCTGACGTTAGCATATATCGTTTCAGTTTTTCGCCAATTTCCAGCCTCTGCTGGAGTTTTTATCCTTTTTGAGCTTTTTGTGGTGTTCTCCATCAATTCAACAGAAAAAATCTCGACGGAAAACGATGGCGCTTAAACGGGTAGGATAGAAGTGCAATGTTGAGTTTATGGCAAAGCTGTCCAACGCGACTAATAATTATTACATAATACTCATTTACGAACGAAATTTATATACGAACGCCAATAATTATTTTCCGTAGACAAAAAGGAACCTTCTCTCTACGATGAATTTATCAAATCGTATTGCGACTTTCGCCCGGATTTGATCAAGAAAGTCCAGCATGAAAAATGTTTAGCAGTTGGGGGGGGGGTCGGTTCGAGCTGACGTCAGTGCCCGAGGAACAAGGGGGTCTAGGAATTTCTGACGAGCTCTGACGGAAGGGAGGGGGAGTAAGGTCGCCTGATATCAGGCGCTGACGTCATTGTTGAATGTTCCCTTAAAAGGATTAATTTTCACCATATTGTCGAGAGAAAAAAAAATACTTTGAATTATTGCAGCGAAAAAATGGAATTAAAACTGAAAATAATAACCAGTCACGGAGATTATAAGGTTTATTCCCACAAACCGACAAAAAATTAAGAAATCAGTCAAGTCGTCCATTTTACATTCTCATTAAAAAGAAACGTTTCACTGCCCGGGTTTCTGAGGAAAAAACCGAGAAGAGCCACGATAAATCATTCAATCAAGCGTTCATGACTATTGCAATGAACGTGCGCCAATTGAGATCTTCGGGACTTTCTCCCCGTTGAACGGGGAACTCTTTGCCGCGAGTCATATTTTTAAAATTATGTTAGGGGACATGGTATTCAAGAAAAAGTTTGGTGGCGATCGGAGGTTACACTGGTAAATGGTTCCTTGTCAGCAGTAAATAAATAAACCCCCAACCAACAAGAGGAACAACAACTATCAAAAGGAACCAACAATCAACCTTGACTGATACGATACACGGCGTCTAAAACGGTCACATAACATTTAATGGGAAGGCTCCCCTGCATCGTCAATCAATCAATCAGTCTACTGGAAGTGTGCTAAACTTCAGCGTCTCAAAGTATCTTCAACGCTTTCTGCTATTGGTTTTGCGCTCTCCGGGTTATCAAGCGGAGTTTTGCCCGTTTCCGAGCGTAGCATATCTCATTTTTTCCATCATTGACGCATGTAACACTGCGAGCCGGGATTCATCGTCGTCACTCACAGCCGGGAAGGATGGAATTCGTTGAGTTCACCGGCAGCGCGTACTTCCGTCAAATTCTTTCCCTCGCCACGCTCAGCGGCAAATCCGTCAGAATATCCAAAATTCGTCAGAAAGACGAGCACCCCGGATTATCGGGTTCGTACAAAAATTATCCGCCGCACATCGAGCGTGTGTCGATGTGTTCAATCTTGTAGACCATGAAATCAGCTTCCTTCGACTGCTGGAGAAAGTGACCAACGGCACGCTCATCGACATCGACGAAACAGGTCAGTTGATCCGACCATTCCACTCCGCGGTTCATGATCGTAGATTGGCGTGGCGTTGGTGCAAAATTTGTTTGCTGCCGGCAAGAACTGAGCGGGCATTCCGAGGTCAGAGTAGAGC
>LRSR01012758.1:0-23102 GCA_001579985.1 Hypsibius dujardini | reverse complement strand
CACCTCCTCCACTCAAGCATGTACGAGTTTCGTGGCCTTATCCCTTTACCAGTACAAGAGGCCGGTACAGGCTGAGAGAGAATATGGGCGCACACACTCTACTGTACAAGCGCATAAATACACCAATCATTCACTTATTCAAATATCCGCTGAACGTCAGAAGTGAGCACAGCACTCGTAGTCACATCGGGCGCTAAGCAAAAGTTATACTTCGCAAAAGGGGTGCGAGCTGTATTTCCACAATGTGCGTTTTCTTCTTTTGACCAGTTTGAGGCTTTCCCACGAGCACCGGTGATCCTCTCTTAGGGAGACTTATTATTAATGAAGTTGATGGAAGAAACGAGTCTGACAGCAGCCGCTCATGGCTTGTGGGATCGTGTCCGCGCAGTCCTTGAGCTTTGACGGCGGATTTCGACTGACGAGCTGCAAAACACATTCCACGTTATGGGAGAGAAAAATGAGGTTTCATGTATGTTCGTTAAGCTTTCCACACGAGAAAAGATGGGGACATTTACCGACATGTCTGCTTCGACTTCAGCGATGCTCGAACTGTTGTACAGGTAGTAGCCCGTTCTACTCGCTCCGCTGTCGTGCCACGAACTAGCCGCGACGATCAACGTCCTCCACGGTTCGTCCTTCGGTCCGGATTTGTGGTGGAAAACACCGTATCCCGAAATGTCGAAGTTGTACAGTGTATATTGCGGCGAGGTGGCACTGCCGCCGTGAAGGTACAGGTGACTGAAGGCGAAATCCGTCACACAAGCAGTCACTGGGTTGGGAGCATTCGGAAAGACATCTTTCAGACTGCGTGTTTGCACCGGATCGTATGGACGAGCGTCTTGCCGGTTGAACGCGAAGATTTTTATATTCCTCAGTGTTGAATCCGACTGGAACAATTAAATTTTTAGCCACAAATTGTGTCTGTCTGTCTATCTATCTGTCTGTCTGTCTGTCTGCCTGTTTGTCTGTCTGTCTGTCTGTGTCTGTCTGTCTGTCTGTTTATATGTCTGCGAGATAGACCTACATCGATAATGTACATGTGCTGATTTTGCGGACCGATCGTGAACGCAGCAATCACCGGTGTGACTATCCCGGTGAAGTAATCCGACACGGGACGAGGTCCGACGACTGTGAGGTTCAACTGACTGTTCAAAAATTAAAATTTTAATTTAGGACTCTGATCGCAAAGTTAGATGGAAGCCCGTTAGTGTGCACTTGGCGCTTACTCGACGGTGTAGAGACTTAACCCCAGGAAGAAGTAATATCGACCGTCGGGTCCGAGATCCGCCGCGTCGAACGAGCCGGTGGAGCAACCAAATGTTTCGTCTGTAAATCACGCTCAGTTATGAAGATTCAGACAGTCTGATTTTCCATTTCTCGCACGAACCGTTTGGCGGCATTGATGGCCGCGGCGCAAGGGAGGACAGTGAAACCATTCCGAAGGATGAATCGGTCAGATCGTTTGAGGCAGTGAATTCTGTCGAAGGTTCGGTAGGTCTAACGGTTGATTCTCGGCTGGTGGTTGGCCGCAGCAGGGTTGCAATCGTTGTACGCTCCGTGGGTTGATTCGTCGGTCGAACGCGACACTCCAAAGTCTCTAGATAAAAATAAGATGCACTAACACTTTAGATTCGAATTTCCATGATTTTACAATAATTATTTATGTCACAGAAAAGCACAAGTGAGAATCGAATATTAAAGGGTATTCAAACTCCGCTTATTTGCAGCGTTATTTCGCCATTTCAAACTCGCTAATCTCCCTGGTTTTCGAAGATAAGCGAGAAAAGCAGCCAAGGAGCTCCTTTTCTCGCTTAGCGTTATTTCGCCATTTCAAACTCGCTAATCTCCCTGGTTTTCGAAGATAAGCGAAAAAAGCAGCCAAGGAGCTCCTTTTCTCGCTTATCTGCTCGCTAATTGTGTGCAGCTGTCGCGTGAGTGGTCCATGTGAGTTGAGATTAGCGAAGGAGACACAGCCTCAGGTAAGCCAGGGGGCGCGTCCTCGTATCACCGCTGCAAGGGCGTGCAAAACCAGGGAGATCAGCGAGTTTGAATTAGCGAAATAATCGCTGCAAATAAGCCAACTTTGAATACCTCACTGTATTCAGTTTAACCCTGATAATAATCAAAATATGTATTAGTTGACACGGCGCTGTAGAAAATCGGAGGAATTCATTGAAGGCCTAATTTAGCCTGCAGATGTGCTGGTTTAAAAAAAGAATTGTGCTAATGCGCAGAAACCTAGCGAGAGGGGGGGGGGCACTGGGGTTGCAAGGGTTTCAAGGGTTGCAAGGGTTGCCAGGGTTGCAAGGGTTACAAGGGTTGCAAGGGTTGCAAGGGTTACAAGGGTTGCAAGGGTTGCCAGGGTTGCCAGGGTTGCAAGGGTTTCAAGGGTTTCAAGGGTTGCAAGGGTTGCCAGGGTTACAAGGGTTACAAGGGTTGCCAGGGTTGCCAGGGTTGCAAGGGTTCCCAGGGTTCCCAGGGTTACAAGGGTTGCAAGGGTTGTCAGGTTGCAAGGGTTGTCAGGGTTGCAAGGGTTGCCAGGGTTGCCAGAGTTGCAAGGCAGGCAGGATGCTTATTTTTATTCGAAACTGCCCTTCACCCCGAAAGGTCTATCTTGCGCTCCCTTATACCTCTCTATTTACGCGTAGTACCTGCTTCAGTTCGCACCGAGTCCAGATGAATTGACTGGATACGTTCCTGGCAGCCGTCGTTATGATGCGCGAAGAAGTTGATGGAAAACGGTTCGTCCTTCGTAAAGGGCACATGCACCTGCGCCCATTCGTTGTCGTGGATGTCTTTGTAGTCCTCCGGTTGATTGCCCCACAGGACGCGTCCCGGCTTGCCGGTCTGCCCTCCGTCCGAGTCCAGCCGATGCAGCCACACCTCCAGGAAGAACCGATCCGGGTCGCTCTCATTGGCCACCTTGATGATCCCGTCGAATTTGAACCAAAATGTCAGGTGAAATTGAGTGCAGTTATTATCCGCTGCACTTGTATAACCGGTCTGGAGGCTGGCAGTGGCCTGCCCTGGACTGATGAGCATATCCGCCTGGAGAGGGTTTGTGTAGTTGATTTTGTTCTTCACGCATTTTGAAACCAACGCGCCGGCTCCTGAAAATACCAAATGAGACAAGAAGTACATCACACATGTGAAATTGAGTGGAGCACGTGTCGGGTTTATGAGATTGCGAAATCACGTCTTGGGTTTCTGAGAATGGGAAATCACGTCTTGGGTTTCTGAGATTGGGATCCATCTTTGAATTCGAAAGAGACAAGAAACATATCACACATGTGAAATTGAGTGGAGCACGTCTTGGGTTTATGAGATTGGGAAATGACGTGTTGGGTTTATGCGACTGGCATCCATCTTTGAATTCGAAAGAGACAAGAAACATATCACACATGTGAAATTGAATGGAGCACGTGTCGGGTTTATGAGACTGAGAAATCACGTCTTGGGTTTATGAGACTGGCATCCATCTTTGAATTCGAAAGAGACAAGAAACATATCACACATGTGAAATTGAGTGGAGCACGTCTTGGGTTTATGAGGCTGAGAAAATCAGATAAGGCGCCCTGTGCAGGTGTGTGAAGCTGAGTCATTGAGTACTATCAAATGATTTAACCTCTGTAACATTATTTAACATGTTCATTTTACCATCCACAGACAAATTTACCATCTCGAACGTCAGCCGGATCGTCCGTAAGAACAAACTGATAGCTGTAGAAGGGTGAATTGACCCATGGCGCTCCGCACAGCATCGGTTCGGTGTGGCAGACCGGTAATCGGTGGAACGCCGCGGAGGTCGTTTCAGCATTCGATGTGTTGTCAAACTCACAGGAGAGATGGAGACTCCGTAGACGTTGCCGGCCGAACGGACACACCGGACCCTCCGGCAGGACACAGGCTTTTTCCGGTCCGAGCGCGGGCTGCACGGAGGGCCGGGGAGCGCATCCAATCGGTGAGGCATCTGTAGAAAGAAATTGTTCTAACAAATCCGGTTCACTTTATGTTTGTTCGCTTTAGCGGAATCGGTCAGCAGCAATTTCAGGGCAATGGGACTCGGTCTGCAAACTGAAATTAACCCTGCCCCGTTCAGAAATGAATTTCGAACCGATTGGCATCAGCCAAATATTGCTCTGACATCAGGGGGCGGAGCTATGTGCATTTCTCAAAACAGAACAGGAATTGCGAACGCAGCTCTGCATAATTGGCCCGTATAGCTCCGCCCCCTGAAGATTCGGCTGATGCCGATTGAGGTAAAATTCGATTGGAAATGAGAGTGCATCAAGGGAAGTTTTCATTGCAAGCTGCACGCAGAGGCCACACACACGTCGTACCTCCGCGCTGTTGACTGCACAGCAAAGCGATGTGGAAAAATCCAGTCAAACCGATCATCTTAATTCGTTGAGGATCGACGATCAGTCGGTGACTGATGGGAACAGCCATTTCACTCGTCTCGCCGCGCGCCCAGGACTGTTTAATGACAAGAAATCCAAACCGAACGAATTTCTAAGAAGTCGACTTTTATATGACGTGTATGTTAATCTCGTGCGGACAAATTGCGCGCGTATCGTCGGCTGAACCAACATTTCCGTAGCGTAATCTCCACACAGAGAGCGCCGCCGTTTTGGCCACAAACTTGTCTACTTTTCACGGCCACGGGTCCCCTCATCGTCCGTCTTCCTTTCATGCCCCATATCCGGATGCGATAAGACTGGCAACGCGAGGCGCCGACCCTTCCAACACGCTAGACGCCCTAATGAAAATGGCAGCGCGTCTGTGTGACCTTGTCTTTTCCGCATTTTAAAATATGACAAATTTCTTGACGCGCACGTTGAATCACTTGATTGATTGATTGAGTGGACTTTCTTGACGGACACGTTGAATCAGTTGATTGATTGATTGATCGTAGGTATACAATAGCAAACGGTGATGCAGGGATTAGATCCGGGGTGGATCAAATTAACTGGTAGGGCAAAGTATTGTGCCACGTGATCGGGAGATTACGGTAAATGTCTATTCAGTTAACTTTAGGGGAATGCGCTCGGTTGAAGCGGACGCGTGATTGTTTTCACCAGCCGGTACAGAAAAAAGCATCCGGCTCTATTAGCATTGCGCACGTGGCCATAAGTCTAGGCGGTCGATAGCGGGCTAAAATCCGTAATCTCTCTTCTTCCGGGTAGTGATTAATACTTCACCATTATTACGCAGAAGTCTTGTGCGAAAATGATGAAAAATTAAGCCAATCAAAGAATCAATGGCTGCAACTCCTTGGGAATATAAATGTCGATGCGATCAACAATCAATCAATCAACAATCAACAGGCTGTAGTCCTGTGTCCCGACAATTGAAGCAGTCAAGCGCAGGCTTTTCTTCACGTGTTTACATGTCTGACCGTGCGCGTTCCCCTAAAGTCATCGGGTCCGGAATTTTCGCCCGGGATGTGACAATTTTTGTAACTCACGAACCGACAACTGTCCGGCCAGAATTCTAGACGTACCGTATTCCCCCGATCTGAAGGGACAATTAAGCCCCACCCCCTCCAGTCATCGGTTGACTGTTCAATCGCATTCACTGTGTCGTGATTGGTTGAAATTTAAGCGCAACTTGGCAGCGATTGATTGATTGATTAAGCGGAATTTCTTGACGCAACATCGGATTAGTTGATTGATTGGTTGATTGTAGGTAAATAATAGCAAACGGTGATAAAGAGATAAGATCCGGGGTGGATCAAATTAACTGGTAGGGCAAAAAAGTGTCCCTTGAGATCGGGGGAAAACGGTATTTGAACTTTCATTAGGGACACATCATCGTGTGTGTGTGTGTGTGTGTGAGCAACTGGTCTAGCCTTGTAATTGTTCCATTGTGCGAGAAGAGAGATTACTTTTATTACTTCATGCGCCAAAAAATTATGCCAGTGCAAAGACAACGCGATAGCAGATAATCAAATTTCGAACAATCGCGTCGCGTATGTATATGTCTGTATGCACTGTTCAACACTGCGCAAATAAAGCCACGTGGACTCTGGATGCAGGAGCTGAAATGGTGATTAGAGTGCTTCACTATTGGGGCAGCCGGTTTGCCAACTATTACGCACCGTGTTTGGCTGAATTGTTTCATTGCATTCCTGTTCGTTCAGGCGGTAGTGGACCGAGGGTCGCTGCACCGGTAACGGGCGGAACCGTCTCGTCCGGTGCTAAGGGACTGAGTGTCGTCGACGGAGTCGGTCTAGGCGGCAAGGTCTCATCTGGAGGAATTGGTCCGAGGGTGGTTGTGACTACCGTAGGTGGAGCCACCGTAGGTGGAAGGGTCGTTCCAAGAGTGGTTGTGATCAGCGTAGGTGGAGCCACCGTAGATGGAAGGGTCGTTCCAAGAGTGGTTGTGACCAGCGTAGGTGGAGCCACCGTAAGTGGAGGGGTCGTTCCGAGGGTGGTTGTGACCAGCGTAGGTGGAGCCACCGTAAGTGGAGGAATTGTCGGTGGTGGAGTGGTTTCTGGGTCTCCAGCTAAAGTGGTATTTGGACTGACGGAGTCGGCAGTCGAAGCCGTTGATCCCCCGCCAACAGGTGTAGATGTGGTGTGGGGACCAGTGGGCGGGATTGACTGAGGCATGGTCAATATGATATTTGGAATATTCACTGCATAACCATAAGAAATCAAAGTTAAATAATGAAACTGGAAAAGACAGCCAGACAGGTAAACAAAGAATACGTAAACAGATAGACCGACAAGCAGACAGACAGACAGACAGAGAGACAGACAGACAGACAGACAACAGAAGACAGACAGACAAACAGACAGACAGACAGACAGACAGACAGACAGACAGACAGGTCCGAACACTTACATGCTGAGCAACATTGAAGTTTGCATCCTTTATCTCTGTAAAGTCGTGCAAGAGCGAGGCAGTCGCCGTAGCTGAGCCCGGAGGATTTACTGGAGCTCGCGCTACTTTCCCGAAAAGAGTAAAGAACAGTCCCGAGGTTTGCATGCTTCGTCGGATTCGGCATGGTAATTGATTGATAGTCAAAGTCCGAGCTCGTGTCGACGGATTCCGGGTCGTACGGTCTCAACAAATTGAGGTCCACCAATTCTGCAACAGATCTCCCTTAGGCACATTAAATCAAACAAATAAAGTGCATTTGTAGTTTTAGAATTCGACTCAAACGGAATTTTGAGGAGCCTTATACCGGTTGCAGTATTTTCAGGAAAGACCTGAAGGTAGACATCACGGTCAGGCCGCTTGTATTCATTCCGAAGGCCCAGCGCATTGACGAGAATTTTCATGACTTCCCTGACCGAGTCGGTGCATCCGAACCGTCCGCCGGTGATGACGACTTTCTGACCCTGCCCGAGGGTCGCACGGATCAGCCTGCCGGGGAAGGTCAAACAAATCCTCTGGGCTGTCCTAAGCAGAAAAAAAAAATTAAAAAAAAAAAATTAAAAAAAAAAAAAAATTTTTTTTTTTTAAATGTCTGAAACTGAGACAACTCACAAGGGAATATTTTCCTGCGTCAGTCTGAGATCGGGTCCAAATTTTTTTTATGATTACGTACTACCGAACCATGATTTTAGAAGCTATAACTAGCCCCCCTTGGTTTCCTGTTCGAGCTGGAGAAAATCGGGGAAGATTTCTATTGCGGCAGCCACTTTCACGCTTTTGCAGTAACGTTGATTGGTTGATTGTCGGATGGTTTGCGCATCGATTTTTGTTTTGCCTGAATCGTTAAATGGGAAAAGAAACAAAATAATTTTCATGTTTCAATCAATCAATGCAATAGTGAAAGCGTTAAAGCGGCTGCCGCAATAGGAATCTTCCCCGATTTGCTCCATCTCGAACAAGGAACCCAGGGGGACCAGTCATATTTTCTAAAATCATGATTTGGTAGTAAGTATCCACAAAAAAAAACGTTGGGCCTGATTTCAGATTGACGCAGGGAAATATTCCCTTGTCAGCGATACGGACTGACCTGTCGTTCATTGTCTGACTGATGAAGAGGTGATCCTTCGCTCGATGCAGACCGCTCACGTACGGGACAAATCGGATGCAGCGACACATGTCGCGATTGATGCGCTCCATCGCCTGGAGGATGAAGGATATCTGAGCGGGACTGTAGGCTTCTTCCCCCGGGATGCGGTAGGGAATGGCCTGTGGCTCCGACCACGCACCGTACATCGGGAGCGCGCCCAGGGCGCTTTTCGCAGCGACTTCTCCGAAGAAGACGCCGACCACAGCGCACCGGCACGGCAACAGCTGCAAAATGAGGAGGCACAGCAACGGAACATATCCCTGCTTGAAGAATGGCCTGCAGGGGAAGAATGGCCTGCAGGTGGAGAGTACTCGCCGCGGCGACATTTCCTAAAACCAGCGCGGAAAAATAGAAAGCGAAATAGTTGACGGATCACGTGCCTTTTGCACTCCTTATCTCGACTTCAGCTGAGTGGCCCGCATGGTGGGCCGCACGACTTACACAAGGCCTCGATGGGCGCACCATCAGTTTCTATTGGTGCGCAAGCTCAAGACACGCCCTATCCTCAACTATTTCTCTTCTGATTGGAAGGGCAGTGGGTTTCTTGCCAGGTCTACACACATTTGGCCCATACAACACGTGGCAAAAACCCTTGCGCTAACTCAGTTAAGCCATTACACTCGTTGCATGACTGTTGTACACAGTTCCGAGTTGAAGTGCTTAATTCGGTTAGGGCAAGGGTTTTCCCACGTGTGTATTGGCGTTTTTGGTGTGATGTCAGGTGGAATACGATTCGGTTGCGGCGTTACTGTAGAGTCTTGACCACTTGGTGGCAGTTTTTAATGACCCCCATATATTATGACTGCAGGCTAATACATTATGGCATGTGTCCGATACTGTTACCGTCACCGTTACCGTTACCATAACCATTCCATAACCGTTACCGTCACCGTTACCATCACCGTTACCGTTACCGTTACCGTTACCGTTACCGTTACCGTTACCGTTACCGTTACCGTTACCGTTACCGTTACCGTTACCGTTACCATACCCGTTCCATAACCGTTACTATTACCATAACCGTTACCGTTACCATCACCGTTACCCTTACCGTTGTCGTTACCATTAGCGTAACCGTTACTGTTACCGTTAACGTTACCGTTACAGTGCGTCAACGCTTGCGCATAGACTATTGTTTATTTTTTAGATTGTATTCCAAAATGTGCCGTACCGGATCGGTACAAACTGCATTGTGCAACAGCTGAGCTCGTTGGTGTTTGACATCAAATATAAACACAGTAATAGGGCAGAGCCTGAGCAAAGTCCGTTTTGGTCAGCACTTAATTAAGGGTTTCTCTTGTATGCTTGTTGATTTCATGCACAGTGACGAGTCCTTGTTTTGCACTGGGCTTGGTGAAGGGCAGGACCAAAATGTCTGTGTTTTATTTTTTTATTTTATTACCATGTTAGTGATGGGTGACTAAATAGAAAATTTCGTTGGCAAAATTTCAAAGCGGGAAAAACGCTGTTCCAAATTCCATTTTCCTTGGTCGTCGCCGTAAAAATGATTTATCCCAGTGTATTGATTATGATTATTTCAACACTGTCCCGTTTGAAATTCAATTCGGAATCGATCAGCGTCAGCCAAATATTTTTCCAATGTAAGGGGGCGGAGCTATCGGTCTTTTTGTTAGGAGAGCCGAAAATTCCTGCGAAGCTCTCCAGGATTGGCACGTAGCTCCGCCCCCTGATGCCAGAAAAGTATTTGGCTGATGCTGATCGATTCCAAATTGAATTCCCGATGGGACAGTGTCAAAATAATTATTTTTAAAGCATTTCGATAAATCGTCCGCCAAGGCGAAATAAAAAAAAAATTAAAAAAAAAAAAATTAAAAAAAAAAAAAATTAGACGCTTTCTCCGTATGTGTTTCACATTTTTGTTAGAGGTATGCATTTTGTCTATTAACTGGCATTATTTCAGGTCAGTTGATTGATTGGCAGTTGGTGTCACTGAAAACTGCGACGCAGAGCGCTCTTTGGAGTGTTGAGGAATCCGGGATAGGGCGGCCACACAGCGTCTTGCATCAAGGCAGTTTGTGCGTGTTCCAGTCGCTTCACAAGATCCGCCGAACAGAGCAGTCGCCGCTCCTTCCCCGGCAGCGGCAGCGTATTCACCGTGCAATTCAAGTCCGAGCGCAACGACACCACCATCCGTTCGCGAACCTTAGCGGCCACCAAGTCCGCTAACCGTGGGAACTGCTTACAGGTCCCCGAGCTCTCCGGAAAAAGTTCATCAAAATATCTCATCATCTTCGCTTTATCCCTCAGCAATGAAGTAGGGAACCGCTCAATCAGGTCTCTTAGAATCCCCACATGAACAGCGATCCCTGAAATTATTGAAAAAAAAAATTTAAAAAAAAAAAAAAAAATTTTTAAAATTCACTTTTTTTAGCTAAGTATATGGTATACTCAAACTAAATTACCTGGAAGGTGGATCAGCATCTCAGCGTCCCATGAAGCAGTCCGGAAGGGCTTGTCGGTGTTGCCGGGCCAGGCGATCGGGATGTGAAGTTGCAGGCAAGCCATGAAGGTTTCCGCCGCGGTGAGGTAAGCCGCGTTGTCGAATCCCTGCCATAGAGACTGTGTGGATGGCGGACTCGAACCCATGGAAAGGAGGTAGTTGATGGAACGGATTTTGTCGCGGAATTCGCCGGAGTGCGAGGCTAAGAGTGACGGTGAGTACATACGTCGCCCTCGCATTTTGGTGTGGTAGAGATACTGATGGAGGTATTTCTCTCGAGCTGTTGCACGTCTGGAGGAGAAAGAAACGAAAACTCATCCAAATATTACACATATCCTTCTTCTTAACTGTCCGTCGAACTGTCCTGTCCGTGAAGCTGATTGTCTGAGGAGTAGCATCTACCACGCGTTCATACACACGTGGCAAAAACTTTGCGCTAACCGAATTAAGCACTTTAACTCGGAGGCTGTGTATAACATGCGTCGAACGAGTGTAATGGCTTAACTCGATTCGCGCAAGATTTTTGCCACGTGTGTACACTCACTCGAAGACCAAGTCCATAACCGATTTCTCCACGGGCGGTCTGTCTCCTTGCTGCGGTGGGATCTTGAAACTCCCGGAGGGATCAAGCAGCCCAGCATCCACCAAAAATTTCAGACTGTCAAAATCCGCTTCGGTCGCGAGCTCCACCACTTCCGCTGTGCCCAACATATCCAGCCGAGCTCCGTGCTCCAACAAAACGGCCACCATGGCTGCGTCCTTCAGAGAGATCGCTTTAGTCAGATACGTAGATCGGGTCGAAGGGCCGACCGGAAACAGTTCATTCACGGGGAACGAATCCGGCCGACTGTCCAGAAGGTACCTTGGGTAAAATTGAGCTTTAGGGCTACTAATCAAATTTTGAATTTGAACACGTTTTTATTCAATTCAATGATTCTGAGTCGATTGGCATCAATCAGCACGCAAAATCTCGTCGCAATGAATCACTTAGGCTCCTTTCAGTCAGATACATTGATTTTACTACCGAACCGGCGACTAGTTTATTCATTACTCACAGTTAACTTTACACCGGTTACTCAATCAAGCACCACTTTTCATTGAGAAATTATGCGTAAATATCTAAAGTAAAGACTTAACACTTATCAAAACCCATCAAAAAATTTATCTACAGATGTGGCCATTGAAACCCACCCCCTTCGCTCGCTTGCGCTCAGGTCAGTGGTTAAGCTCACAGCCATTTTGGCAAACCGATGCTTGATTGCCTCACTGGCCAGCGGTATCAGCACTGCCATCCTCTTGTGGTCGCCGAACGCGGGCTCGCTCACCCACGCTCGGCGCCCCATCACTCATGGGAATTTCAATTAGTGGTACTATGAAAAATCCATTGCCAGTGGCGCAATTTAAAACCCACAAAAAAAAATCTCGATTGATTGATTGATCGATTTTCTTCACAGGTAGGTGCTTAAGTCTTCCTTTTCAAAATTCCCAGTCAACTTCTTAATTAAACCTAGTGCTTGATTGATTGGCATAAATTTAGCTGCCATTAATCAATAAATCAGTCGCAAATTCTGCAAAGAAATCGATGTATGGGGCTGACAATGCCTTGATTGATTGCTTGGACGGCGACTTTGCGCGCTTGAATCTCGCTGAGTTTTTTGTCTGTTTAACTCTCGTCGCGTTTTCCGAGCTTCCCGTGACAGTTTGAGTCCATCTACGGAAAAAAATGGAAAAAGTCTTTGGGGGTATACTTGTTGACAACTAACCGACATTGACAAATGAAACCGTAAGAACTCCGCCCCCCCCCCTGGCGTCAGATCGAAATTCGGCTGATGCTAATCGACTCAGAATCATCGAATTAACCAAGAACCATGTTCAAACTTAAAATTTGATTGGTGGCCCTAAAGCTCAATGTAACCGGTACCTTGCTACCCTGACTTGTCGATAGTCAACGGAAATGAACAACACATTCGGCCAGAACCCGGTAAGGCGCGGTTTGTAACCTGCACCCAGGGTTAGAAGGATTTCAAGAAGGGCCAAGACGGTGCGGTGTCGATCACCACTCTTGCAGATCTGAATGAGGAGACAGTCGAGTTGTTCGGCGGCGAGTGCTCCCGGTTGGAGTGAGGGTAGCTTCCGGTATCCCTCGGGGTTGGCTGCCATTTCTTCCGGTGATAAGACGACGTCTTCCAGGGACATGAAAGTATCGACGGAGGAATGGTAGCACGGATGCTGCGGTCGGAGCGATCCCTCAGCCACATCCGCGGGAATCAAATGCCTGACAGGTTCCGTCATTTCCGTGTCAGTCCGCAACGAGTGGATGTCTTCACAGGGTTCGCTCGACCGGAAGTTCGGAGAACCGTCTGCTGAGATTCGAAAACAAGAGGAAGTACAATTGAAGCGAAATAACGAACGAAAAAAATAAACAACCCGGTATTTCGTGAGGTGAAAGCCGTATTTCGGCTCACCCTCAACTTCGTCCGTAAATCGGCTCACTCATGGATTTCTCCTTGATGGCAGATGCTTGATTGTTTGATTCGCTATACTTTATCCAAGTATGCACGTCTGGAAATCAAACAATCAAGCACCTGCCATGACTAAGCCGATTTATCGACCGACTGGAGGGTGAGCCGAAATAGAGACTTCTCCGCATAGTGTCGCTCGGAGACTTAAGAGAGGGACAGCTGATCTTGCCGGGGGAAAAAGAGTCATGAGAGAAAGTTTACCATTGAAGCGATCGATAAGGCTCGCCGTCGTGCTCCGACTCAATGATTCACTTCGACCCAGTGATTCATCGTAAGCACAAACGAGAGATGAATGTGTGAGGTGGAACCTGAATTTCGGCTCACCCTCCAGTTGGTGGATTAATCGGCTCACTAATGTGTTTTTCTTTCAATGCAGGTGCTTGATTGTTTGATTTGCTGTATAGTATCGCAGTATAATATAGTTCTTCTAAAAATCAAACAATCAAGCAACCGTCGTCAAAGAGAAATCCATGAGTGAGCCGATTTATCGACCAAGTGGAGGGTGAACCGAAATTCACACTTCTTCTCATATTGTAAAGCTATTTTCTAGTTGATTTGGTTTGATTTGGTTTGATTTGATTTATTCGACAGCACATAAAATCGAGGTTCGCTGGACAATAGTAAAGTGTGGTAGCTACAAATAATGTTGAGATCAAGGTTTTATGTATGTTTAATTCAGAAATTTAAAAACTCAATCGAAGCGTTGCCTCGTGTCACAATTCTGTCCCAATCAATCAATCAATCAAAGCTTGCCTCGTGTCACAATTCTATCCCAATCAATCAATCAATCAATCAATTATTCAAGCCTTGCCTCGTGTCACAATTCTGTCCCAATCAATCAATCAATCAATCAATTATTCAAGCCTTGCCTCGTGTCACAATTCCATCCCAATCAATCAATCAATCAATCATTCAAGCCTTCCCTCCTGTCACAATTCTATCCCAATCAATCAATCATTCAAGCATTGCCTCGTGTCACAATTCTTCATCTTCCGGCTCTTCAAAAGAGCTCAAAGAACAGAATAACCTCCAGAAAAAGACTCCTCGTTTACATTTATATTGCCATCTCCAACCGGCACTTCAGATTTCAGAAGGCTTTGTATACGACTGTATGGCATGCGAGGTCCAGGCAGGGCACACGCTGACGAGCAGGGGGGGGACCGATTTACCGTCCCACAGCTCGTAGGCTGACGAGTAGAGGGGGGGACCGATTTACCGTCCCACAGCTCGTACGCTGTCGCTATATATCAAGGAAATACAGTAACTGGTAACGCAGGTAATCGCTCTACCAAAAGCAAAAAGCAAATCCTGATGAGAAGATTGTTAGAACAAGTTGTAGTGAAGTAGTCCAAAGCTGCGGGAAAAGCAAAGAGATCTAATAAATAGCCATCGAAGGAAGTCCACCACAAGAGTGCGCAAAGACAATGAACAGAAAGCGTAATTTATTGTCAAGGAACTGCAGCCGAGAGTGCAGTATGTGGATGAAAACGCGCCTACAACTTGGCGCTCTTGAAGAGCTCAGCGAGTTCGCTGGCCGACTTGTGGAGCTTGGCCTTTTCCGTGTCGGTCAGACGCAGCTGCACCACCGAAGCCACTCCGTTCTCGGCGAGCGCGCACGGCAGACTGATGTAGATCTCCTCCTCGATGCCCTGGAATCCCTTGGCCATGGTGGAGAGCGCGAAGATAGACTTTTTGTTGCGGAGGATGCTGGCGGTCAGTTCGGACACGCACAGGCCGATCGCCCAGGAGGTGTAGCCCTTCAGCTTGATCACCTCCGTAGCACTAAAATGAAATGAAATGAAGCTTTCAGACAAGAACTTCAATGGCGACTGACGAAGAACTTCCATCTAGACCAGCTAGACAGACAGACAGACCGACACGCAAACACACAGACAGACAGACAAACCGACAGACAGACAGACAGGCAGACACACAGACAGACAAACAGACAGGCAGACAGACAGACAGACAGACAGACAGACAGACAGACAGACAGACAGACAGGCACAGACAGGCAGGCAGGCAGACAAATAGAGAGATAGAGAGATAGACAGACAGACAGACAGATGTGACCGTGTAAAGATAGACAAACGAACTGATCGACAAACCTGTCGATGACTTTGCGGTGAATATCCAACCAACGCTCTGCATCTTTTTCCGTGCCGATGTCCGGATTGAGATCGCTGAGACGAACTCCGGCGACATTCATACCACTCCAAACGACGACTGAAATGCACATGGGCAAACAAGTTCAAGGGGCACTTCGTAGCCAGCAAAACAAACAAAGTCGACTACACGACTGCGTGCGTGTGCTTACCGCTTGACTCGCCGTGCTCGCCGATAACATGGCCATGACAGCTGTTGACGTCGACCTTCAATCGCTCACTCATAAAGTAGCGGAGTCGGCTGGAATCCAGCGACGTTCCCGACCCGAACACTCGGTTCGGCGGCAAGCACGACAGCTTCCACGTGACGTAGCTCATCACGTCGACCGGATTGGAGACCACCAGGATGACGGTGTCAGGGCTGTACTTAACCAACTGAGGAACGATACCTAAGACAAATGACTACCTATCAGATAGCCATTCTGATATCAGTCAGACAAACAGTCAGACAGTCACTCAATCAGTCACTCACTCAGCCAGACAGCCAGACAGACAGACAGACAGACAGTCACTCAGTCAGTCAGACAGACAGACAGTCAGACAGTCAGACAGACAGACAGACAGAGCAGACAGACAGACAGACAGACAGACAGACAGACAGACAGGCAGGCAGCCAGGCAGGCAGCCAGGCAGGCAGACAAACAGACAGACAGGCAGACAGACATACCCTTGAAGATGCTGATGTTTCGTTCCAACAGATTGCGACGATCTTCTCCCTCCTTCTGGCGGACCCCGGCAGTCAGGATGCACAACTTGGAGCCAGCAGTGATATCATAATTAGTGCTGGCTTGTAGTTTCAAGTTGGACGTAAATTGGAGTCCATGCTGTAAAAATAGACTATTATTAGTATCACAACGTCCAAATACCCTCGGTCGTAGCGAACCTAATTAACATAACGCCCCAAACTACAACTATACACCCCTTTCCTTCAGCAGTGCTACATACCTGAAGATCCATCAGTTCTCCCTTCAGCTTCTTCTCATCCACATCGACCAGACACAACTCCGACACCAGACACTAAAAAAACCAAGACCAAAGCTGCGTTTAACACGTAACTTCACATATATTTCAAGTATGATACGTATCCATTCGGTTGGTTGATTGATTGAACCAACAACCACCGACGTTCTCATGAATATAAAGCGTATCCATCCAATTGAATGATTGATTGACCCAACAACCACAGGCAATCTGATGAATAGGATACGTATCCATCCGATTGATTGATTGATTGATGAAGCGTATCCATCCAATTGATTGATTGATTGACCCAACAACCACAGGCAATCTGATGAATATAATACGTATCCATCCGATTGATTGATTGATGAAGCGTATCGATTTGGTTGATTGATTGATTGACCCAACAACCACAGGCAATCTGATGAAGATGATACGTATCCATCCGATTGATTGATTGATTGATGAATCGTATCCATTCGGTTGATTGATTGATTGACCCAACAACCACAGGCAATCTGATGAATATGATACGTATCCATCCAATTGATTGATTGATTGATCCGAGGATTGCATGACATTTCCGTACCTTGTTTACGATGGAATAGGCGCACGCCATTCCCACCTAACATTAAGTAGATAGAAAAAGCATTAAATTTTATGTAAAATTCTTATGTGAATTGGGAGTTAAATTACCTGTCCGACGCCGACGATGGTGATCTTAACGGACGCGTGCTCCGGCGGCGGAGACACATCCTGGAGAAGTTGTTCGCGGATCGTTAAACCGCTTTTCGAGTCCGCCATTGTCAATTTCAATTAAAAAGAGAAAAAATAAAAATAAAAAAGTAAAATTTGAGTGCAAAACAGCTGTAGGGAGGAGTGAATTTTCCCAGAGAGAGACGGGAGAAATAGTCAAGGGAAATTGCAGAGAGAAAGTGCGCAGCAGACAAGACAGAGACGCAGACAAGACAGAGACGGAGACAGAACAGAGACGGAGACAGGACAGAGACGCAGACAGATTTCCCCCGACACGCACATTCACATTCAGAGAGAACAAACGCCAGAGCCAATTCAAATAAATATCCTACGAAGAGGCACGCCGAGTCTCCGATACTCAGGCTGTGGCGCGTTTCCATTGGTCTGTCTACGGTCGTTCGACTAGTGACAAAATGGAGTGTAGTGTAGCTCCTCCTACATGTAGCTAAAAGGGCCAATTGGCTTCGGCAGACAACAAGCAGTGTACATGCGCCGGCTTTCATGAATTTTTTCGGCTTTCGAGATTATTTAGGGACAAATATTTTAACCAAGTAAATCTTATAAAAATAAATGGAAAATGTTATGAAAATATAAATTTTTTTTTCGTTTGCACAATGATCACAATTTTTGTTTTGAAACAGCGGATCAGTCAAAATGTTCTTTCTGTCTGGAAACTCTATCTCGCGCGCCGTCTGTCGGCAAACCTTAGGCTCTGTGGGCGGTGCACGAGATACTAACACGAGACAAATGATTCGATTTCGGTGTGGCCTGATTAATGATTTCTTCCACTTGCGAGGTGAGTGTGTCTATTCGATGGCAGTTTGCTCGGACTCTCTCCCTACACACTCTTTATCACACATGCAATGCGTGTGTGATATTGCATTTTGTTGCACATACACTTGCTCATGCACTTGCACTTGCACTTGCACTTGCACTTGCACTGCTGCTGTCAGTCGTCTGCAATCAACTGGAAAGCAGACGTGACGTCATTGGCTCGCTTGCCTGGTGGTGTCGTTGGTTCCTGTCTCTGTCTGGTTGGGACGTTAATGCCGTTCACGTTCTCATGGAGTGCCGGGATTAAATCCCCTGGAGCTGAGAGACGCTTCATTATCACTCGTCTAATAGCTTTTATTTTTATTTTTGTTATTGGCTGATAGGAAACGGACTTTGCGCTCTCATTTGCTCAGCCTAACTTAGGAATCTTCACGAGACTGCCGACATCAGCCATTGCTTAAATTAAAATTATGTACGGAACATGAACAGACAGACAGACAGACAGACAGACAGACAGACAAACAGGCAAACATGTATACAACGAGACGAAAATAGCGACCCCTTACGCTTCCGGTTCAGTCGTCTTGCTGTACCGGAAATGAAGACCTACGTATGGCACACAGGTGGTCATATCGGCGTTCTTTACGGTATAACATAAGCTGGTACTATTCTCAATGCACGGGTAATATACTTGTGTCACCAGCACAGCAACGCTTGGATTTGTTGACTGCCTTTTCACAACACCTAAAACGATTATGTTATGCAAGATCCCCTTTTATTGTCAGGTTACCGTAGTGATCCCATCCGACTGACGGAAGGAAGGCGAGGCGCTAAGAGATCGATTAACAGCACTTTCCACACGTGAACACAGCACAATAGTCAAACTGCACTACACATTTTGTCAAGTGACAGACCTTTTCGTCCTCGGCAATATTTTTCCGAATTTATCCCATTCTCACATTTTTTTCCATTTCAAGCAGACAACACTGTATCACCACTTTATCCACTTTATCATCTCTAAAAAGCCTCCCCGAGCAGTCAAAAAACTACTTTTTCTTCACATACTTTTTCTTCCATTTTTATATCGTCATGATCCTGAGGAACCTTCTCCAGATTCCCTCAAAGTAATCCTCTGACTTTTGGAGTTCTCCATTTTTACCGCTCTGTAACTTGAGCGTATGCACCAAAATGAATCCTAAAATGATTGTCTGTTATGTTTGCGGGCGGGAATTTGGGAGCATGTCTATCAACATTCACACGCCCAAATGCCTCGAAGTATTTATGTCTGTCTGTTTGTCTGTTTGTCTGTCTGTCTGTCTGTCTGTCTGTCTGTCTATCTGTCTGTCTATCTATCTGTCTGTCTGTCTGTGTGTCTGTGTGTCTGTCTGTGTGTCTGTGTGTCTGTGTGTCTGTGTGTCTGTCTGTGTGTCTGTCTGTGTGTCTGTCTGTGTGTCTGTGTGTCTGTGTGTCTGCTTGCCTGTTTGTTTGTCTATCTGTCTGTTTGTCTGTCTGTCCGTCTGTTCCTTCGCCTGCGTGTCTGAATCTTAGCTGAATCTTATTGAGCAGAAATGGAAAGTTCAAAACGACAAGCTCCCAAAAAAGGAACGGCGCCCCGAGCCCGTGAAACCGGTCGTCCAGCTCGACACCGCCATTGGGAAAGGCGGCATGTCCGTCGCAGACATCCAAAAGATGAACGACGCAGCCTACGCTGCGGCCAAAGACGCCAACCTCTCCACCTGCGACAACTGCAAGCGACGCATGCTACCTGTGCAGCTGGTCCGTCACCAAAAAGCCTGCCGACCCGGCGTGAACACCTTCAAACGGACGAAAAGCGCACGAGCTCATCGGCCCAAGTTCAAACGCGTCGTCATCATCAAGAAACCGCCCAGTCACATTCCTGGACCGTTGGGCCGAGCTATCCCCATCCAGTCGACCATCCGTCCACCGCAAGGAGGAACCCGTCCAGGTAATCCGATGGGCTCGCCCGTGCCCGTCCCGACCGTCTCCGTCCCGACCGTCTCCGTCTCGACCTTCTCCGTTCCGACCGTCTCCATCCCGACCTTCTCCGTCCCGACCGTCTCCGCTCGGAACCTTGCCTCCACCTCAAGGTCCGTCATCTTGGCCCCGCCCACAGGCCTTCGGCGACCGGCTCCGTCGAGACTCAGTCCCTCGGGACCGAGTGCCAAACCTTCAACGACCGGCCGTCTAGGACCACCAGCACCTCCGTCTGTAAGGGTCCAACCTCCGTCGCCCGTTACTCTCTCGCCTGCTTCCTCCTCTTCTTCCTCTCCTTCCCCTCCGTCTTCCTCTTCTTCTTCTGCGGTTAGTACGAGTAAAACCGCGTCGTTTTCCAGACCACCCACTAGGGTGTGCTACGTGTGCGGTCGGGAGTTCGGCAGCACATCCATCGCCATCCACGAGCCGCAGTGTTTGGAGAAGTGGCGGCTGGAGAACGCCCGGCAGCCGGCGCAGCTGAGACGGTCTCAGCCGGTGAAACCGCAGACGGTTCAAGGTAAAAAGCCCCTTCCCATGCGAGAAACGAAGGAAAAAGCGATTGGTTTCACCAAAAACGAGGTCAGAGACTTGGGGTGGAGCTACGGGGAGTTATTGAATCAGTCTTTGAATTTCGGATCGAAAGCATCACAAATTAATTGTTAACACGAGGGGCACGCTGAAATGACTGAAAATCCATTTTAAAAAAAATAATGGGCGACGAAATTTTAAAATCCGAAATTTTATTCGGAATTAGTACAATGTTTTAAATAGGAAATAAAAGTTTCAACGAGGTTGGCAAACAACTGGCCAATGGGCAAACGCAATAGCGAAGCTCACTTGTAAAAACGTAAATAATCGATCGATCATGCATCGTGATGAAAAAGCTCTCGTATATCTTGAAATATCCCATGTCAGGTATTGCGACCGCGTACCGGGTTCGGGAATGCTTTTGAGTCAAACTTAGAACCGTCATTTCTCGGTCACAGCTCATCCCAATGCCTCAAAGGTTTTTTGTTACAAAACATGTCCATGTGAGCATCTGTTACGGGCCAAAAATGCGGCAAGATTTTTGTCATTAAAATTGGGCCAGATTTTGTCATTAAAATTGGGCAATATTTTTGTCAACAAAATTTGGCAAGATTTTGTCAACAAAATTTGGCCAGATTTTGTCACTAAAATTGGGCAATATTTTGTCATTAAAATTGGGCAAGATTTTGTCATTGAAATTGGTCAAGATTTTTGTCACTAAAATTTGGCCAGATTTTGTCATTAAAATTGGGCAAGATTTTTGTCAACGAAATTTGGCAAGATTTTTGTCAACGAAATTTGGCAAGATTTTGTCATTGAAATTGGGAAGGATTTTGTCACTAAAATTGGGCAAGATTTTTGTCAACAAAATTTGGCCAGATTTTGTCATTGAAATTCGGCTTAATATTAAGCCTTAATAGCTGTTTCACATTTCTTTATAAGAGGAAGCACGGCGCGCAAGAGCGGTTTGTTGAAGTTTCACTCGAATAAGAAATAAATATTCCTTACTGCGCTGGGCCACGAACTCCACAAAAAATATTACACAGCAAGGCCGCGACGAGTTTTAGGACCAAACTATGAGCACGCATTTAGAAGCTCAGAAATGTAGAGAGAAACTGGAATTTACCGTTTTTCCTCAAAGTGCGCACTCTGCGCACATGAGCGTAGCGCCCTCTGCGCGCAAGAGCCTAGCAAAAATGTGCCTCAAAAGCATTCCCGAACCCGGTAAGTGACACGGTGAGTTGCACATGTTGCGGTATTCACTAAAATGCTTTTTTTGTTGCATTTGTGTGCTTAGGGGATGGGATTCGACTGACACGGGATCAGATCAATGAAGTGGCATATGAGACGTTCAAGTCCAATTTATCGCAGTGTGCACGGTGCAGTCGGCGTTTTCTTCCGGACCGTTTGATCGTTCACCAAAGAAGCTGCAAAGCTTAAAAGCGACAGAATTTGATCTAACGGAATCTCTTGGAATGGGCAAAAGGGGCGGGGCAGGGTAATAATTGTACAATCAACCAATCAACTCAGCTCCGATTACTCCAGAGCTCCGTTGCCTGATCGGTTGATTGGTTGATTGGTCAAGTATTACTCTGCCTCGTTCCTAGTGAAAAAATTGACATTGATTGGCGGAATAAACCCTAGTGAAAAAATTGACATTGATTGGCGGAATAAACCCTGGTGAAAAAATTGACATTGATTGGCGGAATAAACCCTGATGAAAAAATTGACATTGATTGGCGGAATAAACCCTGGTGAAAAAATGGGCAGTAATTGGCGGAATAAACCCTAGTGAAAAAATGGGCAGTGATTGGCGGAATAAACCCTAGTGAAAAAATTGACATTGATTGGCGGAATAAACCCTAGTGAAAAAATTGACATTGATTGGCGGAATAAACCCTGGTGAAAAAATGGGCAGTAATTGGAATCTTAATTAAAATCGTTTTTGAATCTCAAAACGGTGCCACAGTAAGTTACAATTTGGCGGTCTATCTTGTTGTCCTCATTAAAATGAGTCCATAATTACATCCAATTGGATGCAAAAACAGATAAAATTCTGGATTGAGCCGCATTTGGATGAACAATTTTCAGTCGTCTTGAAATGCTCCCTCCTTGACCACAGAACGGTTTGGCATCATTTGGCATGTTCAACCGGCCTCAAAAAAATGGAATTCTCTTCCGGGAACAATGAAATTCCCAATGAGGAAAATACTTTGAATGCCAAACCGACTGCCTCAGCGGTTAATTTGCACTGTATTCGTCCCTTACCAACACTTCAAGTATTTTTAAGCTTTCTGCTCAAAATGGTACCCCGTTTGGTCACTTTTTTACATCAGGGACTAAAAAGGGTTACAAACTGCTTTGTTACGCCATATGGGACAGTATTTTAGTAAATTTCGTAAATTTAGTAAATTTTTATTGTAACCGGATTGTCACCGTATTTCGGAGAGTGTTTTTCGAGAGGGTAAATTGCTTTGCGTACGAAGTGATGCAGCGTTTCTATTAACCTGCTTTTAGCCTTTGAATTTTCCTCAGTTCAGACGACGCTCGCTTAACCACACACTTCAAACTCCGCATCTTCGCATCAACATCCTTCTCTCCGATCCTCTTTCCCGTTCCCGACGGTCGACCGTTCGCCGACGGTCGACCGTTCGCCGACGGTTGACTATTCGCCGACGGTCGACCGTTCGCCGACGGTTGACTAATCGCCGACGGTTGACCGTTCGCCGACGGTTGACCATTCGCCGACGGTCGACCGTTCGCCGACGGTTGACCATTCGCCGACGGTTGACCATTCGCCGACGGTTGACCGTTCGCCGACGGTTGACCGTTCGCCGACGGTTGACCATTCGCCGACGGTTGACCATTCGCCGACGCTTGACCGTTCGCCGACGGTCGACCGTTCGCCG
>LRSR01012756.1:0-38650 GCA_001579985.1 Hypsibius dujardini | reverse complement strand
CGTTTCTACTTTACTGTCTCAAACTCCAAATTAGCAACGACCGGCTCCGAGCAAACGGTTCGAAAGAAATAAACTCACGTGACCGTTCGAATCTCAGGACTTCCTTTCACTGTATACACAGCTGTGGAGGAGTTACTTCTTCAGCCCACGCCCATTCCAGCGTGCTCACTCAAAGACTTAACATGTGTGGGCGCATGGGTTTGGTGTGTGGGCTGAAGAAGTAATTCCACCACAACTGTATTCCCGTATTGTCACACTGCTGACAAGGGAATCTCCCCGCTCTTCCATAAAACATCTTCCACTTCTGCAGGTTTTGCATTGTGCGCTGCCGTTTTCTACTATATTTTCGCTGAGAAAAGTTTCTGAAAACCATTTTCCAATTTTTAGGAATTAAAAGCGGTAAAAAATTATTGTAGATGGCGCTGCTCATGCCGTAATAGTTTAAATACAATTGATTTTTCGATTGGTGGATTTAATAAAATGTTTATAAACATTTCAATCAAATCAATCAATTTCAGTAAATCATTATTGCATGAGTAGCGCCATCTAGAATTGGGTTTGACAGTTTCCTGAAAATTGGAAGCTCTGGTTTCTCGGCGAAAATATTAGTAACAAACTACAGCGTCCGGTACAGAACATGCACACGCAGGTGGAAGATTTCATATATCGGATGGCCAGGGGATTCCCTTGTCAGTATTCCACTTTATCACATTGTGCCATTTTTCCACACCAGGCGCATACGGCGTCGCCTCTCGGTAGGTCGCACTCTTCGCATTCATATATTGACCTGCGCCGTTTTCTTCCATCGTGTTTGTTTTTGCAGATTTGGAAATAAATTGCCGCTGGTGGTGTACTTTCTCATCGGAGGGGTCTGCTCCGTCGTCGCCGGCGCCATTCCCGGTCGGACGTACACCGAGCTCGTCGCGCAGAACATCATGGCAGTGATCGGTCGAATGTTCTTCGTGGGAACGTGTTGTGTGATCTTTGTCTTCACGTCGGAGCTCTTCCCGACCGTCATCCGGAACAACGGTTTCAGTCTGTGTAGTATTGCGCTGCGTATTGGCTGTGTCATCGCACCACTGCTGCCCCTAATGGTACGGTCCCACCCTTCCCGAGATCCCGCCAAAAACTTGTTGACCACTCGCTTGTCCCATTGCAGTCCCCGGCGACCGGTGTGAAGGGTTCCGGGTTTCTCCTTGTGGGCATCGTTGGGATAATTGCGGCCGGTTCGTCGGCGCTGTTGCGGGAGACCAAGGGCAAACCACTGCCGGACACAATACAGGATGCTGAGAAACTGGGCGCGGCGGACTCGATGAAACTTCCGGACGGGTTGCGGCTCCGTCGTTTTGCGATACGGAAGAGCCTTGCAGCGCCGGTTCCGATTCCAGTGATCGTAACGATACCCACACCTGACAGACGTCGCGTGGACTAGCCAGACTTTATCTTCCAATTTAAAGGAACGAATGCACTTTTATAAAGCGAACAGAAATAACGCCACGGTTTGTTTGCCGCCTGAGTTTATTGATGCAGTTGCAGCACAGTACATAATATACTGACGTACAGTCAACGACAAGATTGAGCACACTGAAGGGTCCGGGGAATGGGCAAAGGGGCGGAGCAGGGGGTGGTTTGCAAACAATCGAACAATCAACTACCTGACCCCCCCCCCCCCTGCACCGCCCCTTTTGCCCATACTCCGGACCATCCAGTTTACTCAATCTTTTCGTTGACTGTAATTCATTTGTGGCTTCATTTTGCCTGTGAAGAGTTTTATTTTGCAGTTGCAAAATAAAGTTTCCTTTTGTACTCGTAAATTTTGCCAGGCTTGGGAACGGAATCATTATTACGTGAAATCCATGAAATTGCAAACATGCCAGAATGATATGAAGTTCGATTGAACCGAAGAAGTCGAACTGTCCAATGACAAAGTCGCACTATCAACAATCAATCAAGCAAGTGGAACCTACGTATTCCTCTCGAAGTCGAACTGTCGGATGACAAAGTCGCACTATCAACAATCAATCAAGCAACTGAAACCTACGTATTCCTCTCGAAGTCGAACTGTCGGATGACAAAGTCACACTATCAACCAAGCAACTGGAACATCAATCAATCAAACTGATCAATCAATCGACATCAACTGGGGTTCTGTCAAATCTGCCGGATCATGAACGCATTTGTAGCCGTTCATTCGGGTAAGAACATCGCGATTTATGCAGTACTTGTTTTTAATCTCTCGTTGCGTAGTGTGTGAGTATGAGTACTAGTAATTCTGCAACAGGTGCGGGTTCGTGCAAGGAAACTAATGCTCAAAGGCTCAAACTGCTCTGTGAATCAACGTGCACCAAAGTAATGTCGCCGTTTCAAAATAACTGTTGCAGTGAATTTAACACTCTTATTTCAGGCGTTTGAGTTCCTGAAGAATGGAAATTCAGCTGAGAATGCTGTCTGTTTGGCAGTCGGACAGTTAGAGGCAAGTTTTCTGACAATCAAGCAGTCGGTAGAAGTTTTGTACTGAAAGCTCAATCAATGCATCCTGATTAGCTTATATGTACGGTAGAAGTTTTGTAGTGAAAGTTCAATCAATGCATCCTGATTAGCTTATACGTACGGTAGAAGTTTTGTACTGAAAGCTCAATCAATGCATCCTGATTAGCTTATATGTACAACTCTTGATCGTCAATCGATCACTTTGTTTATGGTCCGTTTAATTACCTAATAATCATCCTTGCGCACAATAGTGCCATGGTGAAAGGCGTAAAACAGTAACAAAAACCAGTCTAACCCTTGACGTTTAAACGGAAAACTATCCGTTTGCTGGTTAGTTCGTTAACATAAGCAATGAATCAATCAACTCGTTAACATAACCAATGAATCAATCAAGCATTCTGTATGTAATACATTGTATGGGCTGTAGTGGTTAAAGCAGGAATTTCAGATTGGATTTGTGCGATTCATTTCAGAATGACCCCATTACCAACGCCGGCTTCGGATCGAATCTGACCCGAGAAGGGACAGTGGAGTGCGATGCCATCATCATGGACGGTCGGACCGGTCATTCCGGCGCATGTGGAGCCGTCTCCGGTAAGTATGCGTTCTTCCCTCATTTCACGTACATTTCAGTTTGGTTTGTTTTGAGACTTTATTTTTCTCAAGTGTTTTAAAACACAACTTGTCAATCGGTATGCGCGTTTAGGAATCAAGAATCCAATTCAACTTGCAGCGGCGATGATGAAACATCAGGCGGACACGACTTCCGGTTTATTAGCGCCACTGTAAGGTCCGTTCCTTTTTCAGAATATATGCCCGCACTTAGCTTCCTGCAGCGTACCTTACGGCGTTCTCGTCCCTCTTGCAGGTTGTTGGTCGGTTCCGGTGCAGAAGCATTTGCACAGCGGTTCGGGGTTCCAACGATGAACCCGGCATCACTGATCACCGATGAAAGGTTCCAGAAGCTCAAGAAGTATGCGTCCCTACTGGAATCACACACACTTGTTGGTGTTTCACCGGCGGGAAGACACCTTGATTGCCCGGAGGAGAATGAGGAAGTCCATCTCGACACTGTCGGCGCGATCGCTGTTGATTTTGTAAGTTCTTCCCGTGCCATGCTGACTCACTTTATTTCGGCGTGCTACTGGCCACATAAGCATCTGTCGTTTAGTGATACATACGCGGTGTCGTTTTGTCTGCAGGAAGGAAATATTGCGGTGGCGGCATCCAGCGGTGGTATCATGTTGAAACATTCCGGCCGCGTGGGTCAGGTACTTACAGTAGTGCGGAATTCTGTTCTAACTAGGGGCAAGAACGGAAATTTTCCCTCCGATCGGAGTGAGTTTTTTTAAATACCTGTCCATATATCATGATTTCACGTTGGGGTTTCGGTCTGGAAATCACGTTCGCGGTTTCAGAAAAAAATAAGGAAGAAATCCCCGCACCACTTTGTGCTATGACCCAGGGCTTGATTGATTGATTTATCAGCAACGTTTCCGAAGTTTCAATTTTTTAATCCCAACCACGTAAAAACATCATTTTTTAGAAAAAAGTTTGACTCCAAGATTTTTGAGATCTATCTACTTCAAATTCGATTTGGAATCGATTGCCATCAGCAGAATCTTATTTGGATGCCAGGGGGCGGAGCTATGGGTCATTTCTGCAGTATCACTCGGAAGCCTAGATTGAAACTAGCCCATAGCTCCGCCCCATGACATCCGAAAAAGATTCTGCTGATATCAATCTCAAAGCGAATTTGGAATGGACGGGTGTCGAAATTCTTGGAATCAAACGTTTTAAAAAAAATCGTTTAACCCTCTGGTAACCAGGTGTTTTGGGTATACGGATAGAACCGGGTCTAGCAAAACTTTGCTAGATTAGGGAAAGCGCTGAATGATTCCTTGCAAATCCTAAATTTGCAAGGATGGTTGTGGGGAAAATTCCTCACAACCATCAAATGTAACCGTTTCAGTGGTAGTGGGAACCGTGGCGCCGCTGACGAAGAATGGACTAAAAACAGTCAAACGAGTGACTACACAGTCACGAAATGTCAGTTACACGTCATTCGTAGTGGTTACAACCAGTGGTAGCGCAGCGAATCATTAGGCAGAGTTCTAACCTTTTCCTAATGGTTAATCATTTTTAACTCCGCTTGTATTCACTCGAATATTGCAATACCAGTTTTACTAGATGCACTAAGGACCAGTCTCAAGTCCCTTATTTTTTCGATACTGAGAAAAAAAATGTCGACACGTGAGACTGGATGTTGTTCGGGCGATCCAAGTGTTAGCAAGCTGGTGCTAAGTAGGTTCCTACCCCTTTGAGAAGTTTTTTTGAAAATTTGTTTTTTGAATCTAAATAAATATGTGGTAAAAATATCAAAGCAAAAAACCGCGAACGAAAAGACCCAGAACTCGTGCTGAAAATCGAATGCGACCGTCAAATCTAGCAAGCGTATGCTCTAGCAAATCTAGCAAGTGTATGCTCTAGCAAATCTAGCAAGTGTATGCTGACTGCTTCTCAGAGGGTTAAAGTGTTTCGAATCGAAACGTTTCTGATTAATCAATCAATCAAGCCCCGGTCATAACATAAAGTGGTGCGGGAATTTGTTTCTTCCTTTTTTTCTGAAATTTGCTCGTTTCCAGCTCGAGATTCCAATGTAAAATTATGAAATTATAAAATCTCGGTTCTTGCCCTAGTAAACACAGTCAAGATTTCATTGTAACGGTACTGATTACTGTTGGGTGAATTAGGCGGCCATAATCGGAGCTGGTGTCTGGGCCGAAGAATCGGACGGTCAGGGAATCGCCTGCTGCACATCTGGTTCTGGCGAGCATCTCATACGAGCGAACCTCGCACGAGAGGTTTGCAAGAGTCTCATCCATGACGAATCTGCACTTTTGGCCGATGTGCTTTCCGAGAAGTTTTTCTCATCTGGTACAAAATTTTATATTTGCAATGGTGTCACCCTTTCTCGGCGTTGTTCATTCATACCATGTTACCATGATGGTATGTTGTTGTGGTATGTTCATTCCTACGTGATATGTTGCCAACTTTGCAGTGACACCTGGAAGTGGCGATCGATTCATGGGCGGCTTGCTACTGCAGACTTCAAACTGGAAGTCCACCGGAAAGGGTTTCCTTCATGTTTTTCATAACACCCCAACACTGTGTTGGGCCATGGCCAGTACCAACAGGGAAAAAGCAAAGGTACCGTGCACCAAGTGTACATCCCAAAACACACCTGCAAGGGGGAGGGTACGGTAAATTGATTGATTTACCGTGAATTGATTGATTGATTGTTTTCCACTTTTCTCCTAGGCGGAAATGAGTTACAACATCCATTCCAACTTGAGCTCAAAGCCTAGCGTAATCACCTTGGGATATTCCGCGTAGTAGTAGGCATGAGTGACATATGGATTCGTTACCCAATTTCGTAACTGTATTTTCGCGTTAGACAGGGACAGTCGTAGTGGAGTGGAACGCGTGCACGGCTGTGTGCACCGTACACACAGCACAAGCGCCCCGTGGCCGATTAAACGTTCCACAGCTCGTACACTGTCCCTGTCTAACGCGAAAATATAGTAACTGTTTATTAAGAGTATAATGTAGAATGATTCTCTAGAAAATGAAAGGAGCGCTTGCGTTGCGTTGCGTTGCGCTAATAAATTTTGAATCTTTTATAAAAAAGTGTTAAACCAAGCAGATCGCACCAGACAGGATGCTCGAACGGACATAAACAACCGGAACGTAAAAAAAACTCTTAAAACACGTGGGCAAGAACAAAACGGGATAGGGTGTGGCAAGCACAATCAGACAAAAAACACTGTTTAACCACGTGATCAGACTTTCCGTATCAATCGGTCGACTCATCATTATCCTGGTTCCCAGAAGCGGCTCTTCGGCTTTCAAACCGCCGGGCAAGCTCCGAAACAAGAGTATTCTTTGGTGACAGACTAGACTCTGTGGTCATAGGTTTGGTCTCTGGTCGGCCATTGTTGGCTATCACAGTTTTGTCAGCAGCGCTCCTTCCACCTCCTTTCGCGATCGGCTTGGGCGGGGGATCCGGCGGCCGAACCAACGGCCGCTGGCGTTTGCTCGAACTCGTAGACGAATTCCGACTGACGGCGGTGACAGTCGGTTGCGGTGGCGGAGCCGGAGCTGGTCTAACGGGTCTCACACTTGGGGAGACGTCTTCGACGGACACCGGAGATTCCGCGCTCTTTTTTCGTCTTATCTCAGGAGACTGAAACGGAACTTGAGGAACCGGAACAACCGGTGTGACGGTTGCCACGGGAATCTCCCGGACAGCTTTGGGTGGTTTTGACGGCAGCGGTGGCGGCAATGCGCTCGGCGGGAAGTATCCCTGCTCCTTAATCACCGGCCACGATTCCGGTGAGAGTTGCGTATGCGCCGTCATTCTTCCATTGTCCATCTGAAGACTCACCACCGTGTCGTTAAGGCCGTCCTTGACTGGAACCGGCTCAGAGATTCGTATACCACGCATACTGCCTTTGTTCGGATGATTGGGCTTCTTCACCGTTGCGGACGCTGCCGGTGGAGCAGACGATCTCCGGCGAGAACCTCCACGTTTACAGCGTTTGATGAGCCATTCCCGGATTCGGAAGCGGAAGAGATAAATCACAACACCCATGACAGGTACGATGACAAGGAAGATGATGAGCATCGCGTCCCGGAAGCGGCGGTACGAGTCGGTGGTGCTGGATGGGTTACTGTCGATGGATCCGCCGTAGCCGCTGCCCAAGCAGTCAGGAGGAGAATAACCGTCGTGGCAATGGCAATGACCGGCGTTGTTGCAGACCCCGGTGGAGCCGCAGTTGTTAGGGCAGTAGTGCGGGAGGTGGGCAATGGGAGTGCAAATTTGGTTCAGGCACATCATATCGGTGCCACATTTTGCTCCACTCGGCACCAGGCCCGGGTCGGGTATGCTCAGTCCGAAGTCAACGTAGGCGGATCTACCATGAAGAATTAACTTGTATAAAGCGAAAGGACTAAAGCAATCGCAAATTCTTGTTATACGACGTAACAGGTGTTACTGCGCAAGTCGTCTGTCTAATATCTACTCGCTATAATTTCCCTATGCCTAACTGTCATGACTGATTGTCTGTCTGTCTGTCTGTCTGTCTGTCTGTCTGTCTATTTACTGGCTCGGCGTCGGATGTCCGAATCCTTACTTGCAGCTTATATAAGTGGTCGAGGCAGGAATATAGGACTGGCTCACGGAAGTCGCACTGTCCGACCCAACGACCAGCCGGTCGACTTGGCTAGAACAGTGAAGAAGTCCACACCGGTTATCCGCAGAGGCGCATTTAGTGTAATTGTCAGTTATTCTATCGTGACCGCAGTTGCCGTTGGCATTTCCTTTGGCGTTGAGCAAAAAGCATTTGTTGTCTGCTTCTCTGCCCGTACTGCCCCACAGGAACTGGCACTGATCGTCGTGCGTCTTACAGCTACCATCATAACAGTAGGCCTACAAAATTAATCCATTTCTTTAATCCAGTTGAACGTTTGAATAACCAGACAGACACAGCAGACAACACAGCAGACAGTCAGACAAACAAAGAGACAGGCAGGCAGACAAACAGAAAGATAGGCAGGCAGACAAACAGACAGACAGACAGGCGGTCAGTCGGAAAGACCGCCAGACAAATAAACAAATAAAGGGACAGACCATCATAGCAATACTCACGTCTCCATTCCGACAAGGTACACCATCAGCTGTCCAGAAATCTCTGGGACACGCTCCCGTATGTCCATCGCAATATTCCGGAAGGTCACATTCCCCAGAGCTCTCGCGACATGTTGTGGCTGCCGGTTTTGGAGAGCACGTGTGCCTAAAAGAAGGACGAAAATCAAGCAAACGTCAGTCGCTGAAAATGTTCTAGAACAACTGGGCCGTAGCACGCCAAGCGATATTGAGTTGGATAAATGAAAGTAACTATAAAATATGCTCACAAGTCGCAACAGGAACCGTGACCGCAAGTAGAATTAATCGACAGAGTACACGTCTCCGCCAAGCAGCACCTGTTCCGGCAGAACTCTTTCGGCCCGCAGTCACATTCCTCACCCTCCTCGAGGAATCCATTTCCGCAATAAGAGTGAGGGACCGTTTTCGGCGCCCGTTTCAGGCACGTGCCGATCCCACGCGCCAGATGGTCCTCCAGATACTTTTTTGAGCAGGACGACCAGTTGGATGGTGTTTCGCCACTATCAGGGAGAAAAACCGAAAGCAAACAAAAATAAAGCCTACTCAACAAACAAACAAGGCTACAACGACGGGTAAGGAGTTAAGGGATACATACACTGAGGCTGGGGTCATTATGCATCTATCTTCGGGGCATTTACAGTCGGTGAAGTCGTGTTCCATACCGAAATTGTGACCTAGTTCATGAGCAACTGTTGCGCCAACCGGACCAGAGAGCGAGCTATGATCCTGTAAAAATAAAAATAAAGTCGGTTCGTACACTAGCTCAAATCGCATGGTTAGAATCTACATTACTGTGTTATCTGTCTGTTTGTCTGTCTATCTGTCTGTCTGTCTGTCTGTGTGCCTGCCTGTCTGTCTGTCCGTGTGCCTGCCTGTGCGCCTGCCTGTGCGCCTGTCTGTCTGTCGTCGTCTGTCTGTCTGTCGCTGTCTGTCTGTCTGTCTGTCTGTCTGTCTGCCTGCCTGTGTGCCTGTGTGCCTGTCTGGCTGCCCGTCCGTCTGTCCGCCCGCCATGTGTGTCAACGTCTGTGTACAACCATCAAGAAGGCACCTCGGATGACTATCGCATTTCTTATTGTGTTTGCCTTATTAAAATACCTTTGCGATCCCACCAGAGTACTCGTACGTGCACATTTGTCCTTTCAGCGCCTTTCCGACCACACTCCCCTCAAAATTGCTAAACCTACACAATCAACAGCCAATAGACAAAACAAATATTAGTCAGCGTCAGCCGAAACAGGTCAACCGCGATAAAGCGAGACGCCACGCGACAGAGTCATCATATAAGACTGGCGCCAACCAGCTTTTCCTTACGAAATCAGATAGGCATTGTCATTGGGCATGCGAGGGATCAGGTCCCGCTTCCGATAGCGTAGAAAGTTCTTCAGGGTGGTCTCCGAGTCATTCGACACAGCAATCTTATCCGTGTCGGTCCAAATCTCGACGCCAGCCAGCACGACGAATATGTCTAGCGGCGTGTATAACTGCAAAGGAGAGCGTGCTGATAAGTTATCGAGCATGTCAAATGAGCCAACCGATAAAAAGTCGGCGACTATTTTTTCCCTTTCCACTTCACAGCGGGAATGGGAAAAAAGGGGGCGACCTACCGCATTAACGATACTGGCAATCTCCACGAAGCGATTGATAACGAGAGTCTCGTTTTTCTTATACTTCTCGAAAAGCTTCGTGTCGCCGACCATAACGAGCTCCACATAGAGGGAGTTACGGTCACTGGAGGACGGCTGATCGAGACTTCTTCGTGTCCGTGAATGATGGTGCGGCTTGATCGAGCCCTGAAAATACTAAATACTAGTACATGATCCTACCGTTGAAAACCTACAGAACAGTGGGATGATTTGTAATTTTGTTTAATGGGTAATGTATGTATGTAAAGGATGAACCAACCAATTAGGAAGGAGGGAAAGTAGACAAGCAAGCAGGTAGGACAAGAGACAGGGAAGCTAGAGACTAGTCCTCTAGAGAACACCAGATAGACTGTTACACTCGGACAAACAGATAGACAGACAGACATAGACAGACACAAACAGACAGGCAAGCAGACAGATAGACAAACAAACAGACATACATACATACATACGGGCAAGCAGGCAGAAAGGCTCACAACAGCAGACAGACAGACAGACAGACAGATAGACAGACAGACAGACAGACAGACAGATAAACTTAAGCAGACGGACGCGAATAGTTAAATGAATGAGCAACCAAATGAGCCCGAAAGCAATGCACAATTTAGGTTACAGAATTACAGCAATAGTCCGTAACTCGATCGTGACAAACTTCAATCAGCTCGTCATCATCTCACTCCAGACATCCTTCCTCACTGACTCAGTTCAGTCAAAACTTCCTGCCGTTAATCTCCACTACGCTGACACACATACGCGCGGGTCGTCAATCAAGAACCCTGGATGGAGGACAGCAGCGGATGCCGATTCGTGCCATGCTCCATGGAAATTACATTATCGACGGTTTTTGCTACATGCCACACACACAGGAAGTACAGTGTGGTGACAGCGCCCTTGGAACAGCTATAACGATATCTGTGAGCTGTCCGTCTGCAGGATGACTCGTAATTGTAATGCCAAAAACGCTTCTCTGACTAACTTCCGGCGACATATTTCAACAGGAATCATCCATCCATCTGTCTGTCTCACTGTCTGCCTATTTGACAATCAGACAGCGCATAAAGCTGTCGCGTGAAGATAAAAACTCGTCGGCGGCCTGACTGGGGTAGGTCGTAAAACTCTCCGTCCTCCCCCGGGATGCCGCCACAAAATGAGGACAACTACAGGCGATAACCCTTAGACATTAACCTCAAACCGGCTCCCTCTTTTCAGGAGCTTGAATAGCTTGCGTTTTCTTCCCGTTAAAACAGTAGAGCAGACGGTTAACCGATTTAGAGCAATAATGTGTGGCAGATATGCGCATACGCATACGAACCGTTATTCGCGTGAGATTCCTATCCGGTTCCACGCCATCAAGATCGACTCCTGCAAATAACGAAAACGTCAGAGCCTTTCCGGTGTAGACGGGAAGTTGGATAATGGCACTCCTTCTTATTCATGGCTTTACAACGCATGTGTAAACGACTACCGGCAAACCTCTGTTTACACAGAAAGATAAGTTCTTGATAATGCATATGTATCTAGAGCTTTAGCATCACCGCGATAGACGGTACGACAGTAGTGTACAGTTTATACAGAGTTGCTAAAACCACGTCAGAAAGCTGGTAGAGACTTAACAAATTCTCATCCAACAGACAGGCATTCGGAAAAAGATCAGAAGCACAAAGAAAGATCTGGCAGGCAGGCAGGCAGGCAGGCAGGCAGGCAGGGAGGGAGGGAGGCAGACAGATAAACAGAAAGACAGACAAAAAGACAGACAACCAAGACAGGGAGGCAGGCAGGAAGGCAGGCAGGCAGACAAACAGAAAGACAGACAAACAGATAGACAACCAAGACAGGCAGACGGACTTGACAGACAAACAGCTAGATACAAACAGACAGATACAACAGATATACAGACATACAGGCAGAGACAGAGAGACAAACGGATGCAGACAGACACACAGACAAGTCAGGCAATCATATAGACATCAGATAGGCAGATAGACAGGAACACAATGAACATGCATACCGAGAAGCTAGAAAACATGGATCAAACATACATTATTGGTCGCTTCACACATAAATACACAGTACAAAAGATACACGCACAGCGTCCCATAAATGTTTAGACAGATAAACAAACAGTCCGGCAAAATGTCAATCGTGTTCTATTTAAAGTGCACACTGGCGTATCTCCTATTAATAAAATGATCCCGTTGAGCAAACCATGGGTAAAAAAGCTCGTTTCAATTACCGCAAATTTCCATGACTGGAATCTTGTCAGACTCCCGCATGACCATCATCTTTCCCGGCTGTGCACTATCCGTCGTCAAATAAAACGTCTCTCCATGCCCGTCTTGAATGAAACCACTAGATAAAAAACAGTCAGAGATGTTTTGTTTCCCAATGCAGATGTCGACAATTCAATAGTTCCGTTTACCTCACGCCACCGTTGCAAAGGCTGACTGCGACGTTTGATTCCGGCGCGTTGTTCAGCGTTCCCCGGTAATGGCACTTCTCGACAGGAGGCCGAAATGTTCTAATCCCACCGCGACTATGCACCGCCACTTGAAATCCATCGGGCACGAGATCGGGGTTTAGTTTCAAGTCCAAGTCGAAGGATTGCCCGAAGGCATCGAACTGAAGACGACGCCGGTGTGAGGTCCCTTGGCGCTGGCTCAAGTGACCCTCGTTGCTCGGGGATACAACGTCACGTTTTGACCGGGCATCAGACGGGATAGTCGTCTTCGGAATGGTCACATCGAATGTGTAGAATTCATCAAAGACATCGCCTGAAAATGACGAAAATTGTTTTGAGCTCCTTTTAAATTGTTGGAAAAACAATGCGAGAAAAAATGAAAGAAAAAAGAGGAGAAAATAAAGCCAAGCTCAGACAAATCAACTAATCAATAACCAGTTTCTGTAATAAATGTATTAAATATTTAAAAAATCTAAAACGACTGCAACAGAAAATACATGCAGAATATTTGGAATGCAGCATAAATTTTCAAAAAAAAAATTATGTTGTCAAGCTCAAGCTTATGAATTACTTGCTATTACTACCAAAAAGAACATTATTTAAAGTCAAGAGAGTAGAACTCCCGACCAGCGCAGAGCGAAAAGTTGCCCAAATCAGCCAATCAAGCACCAAAAACGCAAGGCGCAATCAAATGGCGCCCATGGAAGATTGAACCTACATTTTCTTGTCGCCACAAATATTATTATCATTACGACAACTCGAATACATACAAGTTAATCATGAAGCAACTTATAATCGTCATTGACAAAAGCGTCACGTACCGCCCAGGAAATACGAATACAGTTTTGTGGATGATTCGGGCAATCAATCAATCATTTCATCAATCACTCGTTCATGTGTCCACTGCACTGCATCCACAACTGATCAATCGATCAACCAATCAAATGATGGAGCAAAACAAAAAGTAATCAGAACAAACTTTTCCAAAATCACCTCACACCTTCTCCAGTCCCAAAAGTAATCATTCATCCCCAAACCAATAAAATAAACATGACTGGGTTAGTGATTCTGCACTTTTAATCGATGTCAAGGTCCTACCTGGCCCCACCTTTTTTTTAACATGTGACTAAACCGCGCGACAACATTGACTTTTCACCTTGCATGCACACTCACCTTGCCGTGTCTCAGCTAGAGCACCTGCTGCCAAGACGCAAACCACGCATAAAAAACGCCAAAACATGGCAAATCCAAATATATCATGTCCTCCAAGGGAAATTATGTTCCATTTTCGTGTAAAATCAACAACAAAACGGTTCTGAATGTTGAATTAAGGCAAAATGCGCCAAAGGAAAAATTTGATTCCCTTCCCAGTGAAAGGTAAAAATTTGATTTCCTTGGCAGTCGAAATTGGAATCTGATTCTAGCGCGCGATTGTTGCGTGATCTAGAAGAGATCGTGAAACTTAGTGACGCTCGCTAAAAAAGAGGTGGCGACGGCTTTTTCTACTTGAAAACAAGTGGAGTGAAGCTGCGTGCGCTGCTGCAGGCAGGAAAGAAAGTTTACCAACAAAAGTCTACGCTCGTACGAGATGAACACGGAAACGAGCGCAGGGCAGGCGCAGAGGAAAGTTGTCCGTCGTACGATCACCCTGAGCACATAACTGGCTTAAACGTCCTATTCTCACTCGACCTTAATAGGCTTGATAGGAATTGAGCCTACCATGTTAAAGTGAGCGATTTGATAGAATAGGATGTTCATGTGACCGGTTTGATGAGCTGTTTTGCAGACCGGGTGAATGAAACAGCTGTAGCCGCCAATCTACTCATATCAAAATGAGGTTCCCTGAAATGAATCATCTTTTAGAACTATTTCAAAACAATTTGTTCATGGCGCAGCTCTGGTCTGGTGATTGTATGGTGTCCTTTTACCCGTGCAAGTTAACGATTGAATGAAACAATAAACATACAGAACTTGCACTTTAGACCCGTAACAGGGAAGCGATTTACTCAGGTTAAGCATCAAGTACACAAGTGGCAAAAACCTTGCGCTAACCGAGTTAAGCCATTACACTCGTTCAACGCATGGCTGTTGTACACAGCCGCGTGTTAAAGTGCCTAATTCGGTTAGCGCAAGGTTTTTGTCACGTGTGTACTAAGGAAGGGTTCTACAATGGGCCACTTGACTTTCCGTACCCTGGAATGGGCCACCGGGTGGCAGGGGGCGCTGTATCGCAAATTAATCAGAAACAGATGAGTCACTGCATAGTCAGCGACCTCTATAGTGAAATTTTCCAACCACCCAATTATTTCGTTGCTACATAACTTTTACTGTTTAACTTCCTTATGAAATTGCCTAAGAATGCAAAACCTCAGAGATCTTCCGGCAAAAAACTGGGTGGTGACCCAATCATATAAATTTGTACAGTACGAGTATTAACATTATTGCACTACTACTACAGCGTACGCGATTATTGTAAGGTCCGATTCCCGAACTTCCGGTAGCGGAAAATTGCTGCGTCGCTGTGCATAATGTTTATGCTGTACAGTGTAGAAAAAGTTCCGATATGACTGACTGTAAATGTATCTTTCCAGACACATGGCCTGATTGTTTATGTTTCGTTTAATTTAGTCCAGATTGAGGCCCATCACGCTGGGCACAGCACGGCCATCTGTTTAGGCGCGTCGGTAGATTACGTTTCTAAAAATAAAGCTACCCAAGCCGCCGGCCATCCAGATCTTAACTTTGACTGAGGGTCATTTCCCCGAAGTTGGACACGTGCCGGCCGCGGTCAATTGAACATGAACTCTATGCACCATACCCACAAAGGAGTGCGGTAAGGAATGCACTGATTCAATAATGACCTGACTCACCCAATTTGCGCAAGATAATGAAACTAACAGTCATTACAGTCAATGCAGCTAAAACAAAAAACAGACGGTATAGCCAATTAAAACAGCGTCCACCTCATCTTTTCAGGCAGTGTGACATGCATACATACTACTTTTAAAATCAAGCAGTTCGCAAGCAGCGACCGGTTTCTGTAAAACACAAAAGTCTCACATGCTCACAGTAGGAACTTGGGTTTACACGGAATGTATACGAAAGCTCTAATTAGCGCCGGTAGCAGCAGCCGAAACTCCTATGAGAAAGTCTGCGAATGGTTTTGATGCCACAGCGCCACGGCTGTGATTACCACCATCCCAGTGACTAGGATTCCGATGTCCCGCCGAATGTTTCGCATTCGTCCAAATTAACAACGCTCTCACGGGCAGATTCACACGGTTCGTGCATTCCGATTTCCGGGCCGTCCACGCTGACTTCCCTAGGATCGTACGTCGTAGCGGCGGATTCCTGTAACAACCTGATTTGGGCTAGGAGACGGGCATTTTCTTCGTCCTTCAATCGCAGTGTGCGTTCCAGTTTGACGATCGTTTCTTTCTGCTCCAGAAATAGCTTGAAAATTTGTGGGAACTGAAAAGAACACATTTTAATATTACGCGAAGATAACAATTATTCTATAAGTACTGCATTTTGGATAAGCTATAGGCCAATAGCTAGCTGCCCCACCAATGGGCCACCATAACGTTTGTGCAGCATTACAAGCACCATTTTTGAAGCAGATCAAGCTAACTGTGTAGCGAAAATGTTCTCCCGCTACTAGTATGTTGTGCGCGCCCGTCTGTCTGTCTGTCTGTCTGTCTGCTGTCTGTCTGTCTGTCTGTCTGTCTGTCTGTCTGTCTGCTTGTCTGTCTGTCTGTCTGCCTCGATCAATTGACCTGTCTGTCTCCTCTATTTGTCTCCATTTCCTTTCAGTTGGACAACTGTTTTATCAATGAGCAATGTCGAAGCGGTCTCTTCTGAAAATCTTACCGACGGATCAGGGTCGTGATTTTCCTTATCGCTTCGTTCATCACTTCGACCGGAACTGATTTCACTATCTACAGACTTGGTTTCGTTAGATGTCTGGACGTCCATCAGACTGCTATCAGACAAGGCAGATGTCGTCGGTTCCTGCCCGTTAGACAAGGGGTCCGGTTGATCGCTTTCCAGCGTTTCATGGAGAATGTCAAATGACGAGAATTCATCGCCTCCGTTAATCACAGGCGATTCTGGGATAACTGCGACATCCAATGAGTGTTGTCGGTCACTCCACATTCGCTGCAGTTTCCGGAAGGATTTCCTCGGAGGCGCACCAGGTAATGCAGTGACAGCTACTTCCACTTGTCTGTTATAATCGTGAGGCTCATCAGTAAGGCATCAATTACAATCCTACGTTATATATTCTACAGTACGAGGAAAGGCTATTAATCAGGCCGTTTTAGAAATCGTAACTTAACCAGGCCGGGTTTTTTCAACGTTGATTTCGCGGCGCTGCAAGACTGCCATGTCATAGCAGATGGCTTGAAAACATTCAGGCAAATTCTCCGATCCATTTTAGTTCGTTCCTAAGCCTCACGTTCGAATTTGGTTTCAAAAAAAGGAAGGGAAGAATCTCAATGAAGAAGTGTGCAAGCAGTCCGGTAGAGGCGCCACTTCGGTTACTTATGTGCCGTCGTTCTCTTAAAAGCGACTTATGCGCCACCTGCTGGCCTGTCGGCTTGGTTAAGTTACGATTTCTAAAACGGGCTGGTTAAAAGCATTTACCTCGTACTTGGTAAGACTTGCAATAAAAACGGAACTTACTCAGATTGGTGTGACGTCGGTTCCTCTTGTAGGCTCAACCGATGCGGGTGCGATCGAATACTCCGCTGGTTGAGGTCCGTTGACGGCTCAAACGCCAGACTCCGTCGCTTCAGAACTTCTGGAGAAGACCTGACGAAAACGAAAAACTGTTAAGAACAAGAGCACAGACAGCCAGACAGTCGACTGTGGGCTGCCCGTTCTGGGGGGAGGGGTCTGTGGGCTGCCCGTGGGCTGGGCTAGGCTGGGCTGGAGGGGGGGAGGTGATTTCAGAACATTGTTCTTCTGGGCGACTGATTACCCGGAAAAACAAACCGTAAACGTGGGCGTGAAGACTAATAAGGTGGAGCACCACCATTTTCAAAGGATAGACAGTCGAGATTGAGTGCCGAATAATAGACGACCAGAAGGAAAACAATGGGGTGGCAAACACTAAACTAATCAGCTAATTATTTTTTTCGTCAAATAAAATGAGTTGTTAATTTCTTTGTTTAGTTTCTTTCCGTTTACTAAAAAACTTTTAATATAGTTTAAGTCGAACATAGTTTTTGTGAAGATGAAGTTTCTGTACGAGTATGAGTTCGTCCCACTGACAAACGGTTACCACTATCGAGCAAGACGACGGACTTGACGGTCATGCAAAAACACAATCACATCCCGCATATGTGCGGGAAAATAGTCATGAAGTCAGATATGAGAAAAAGACAGACAAACTGCACTCCGAGAACCGAGGGGTTAGGTATCATCAGGTACATGGTATACAGGATGCCTCCTCTAAATTTCGTTGCCAAAAGCATTAGCCAAGTGCGTAAGCCAGCAAATCCCCCTACCTATTGAAACCGCCACGAACATCATCATCCGTAAGCGCCCCCTTGTTCTGCTTGCGTTCTGAAAGCGGACGATAGTCCACCTTAGCGGTGTCAGCAATGAAGCGAAATTTCAGTTCATTGTTGCGGTCCGATGTGATGAGTTGATTGTCGCCAGCTCGGTAGACGACCGGTTTGTTCGTCTTCAGTGAGTCCCTTGTCTGCGCAATAAAATGAATGATCAAAGTAAATATACAACGGTCAGAGTCCATATGGCGTGCCATGCCGTTCTATCTGTGCTGCCGGTTTGACGACCGATCGTAGTCATACCTTCAAGGACGTCATCACCGGCGGGGAATTCTGACCGTTCAGCCAGTCCTCCGTTGTCATGCTCGGAGTGGGAGCCGCTGTCTCAGGAAACAGATCTTCGTGGAAAAGGCCCGACTGCAAATTAAGGTATTCGATAAGGCACTGATGCGAAACACATCAGCACTACACGGTAGCGCTATTGTATTGATCTTCACGATGTGCAACAGTACACATAAGTAGTAGCACCAATGAGAAGAGATGCTGCAGTAGATACACATACGTAATTGATATTGGCAGGCTGAAGAAAAAGAGAGGTAGACAGATAGAGCGATAGGTACAGAGGCAGCACACAGCTAGACAAATGGATCGGCCACATAACCAGATAGGCAAACAGACACACAAATAAGCAGACAACAGACGCACAGATAGGCAGACGAATAGACAGCCTGACAGGCAGATTGTCCGATTGGCCAAACAAATCAGACAAGTAGAGACAGGCAGGCAGACAAACAAACAGACAAACTGACAGACTGACAGACAAACAGACAGACAGACAGACAGACAAACGAACCGCAAGAAGAACAGGCACCCAGGCAGACAGGCAGGCATGCCGACAGACAGGCAGAGACATTTCAACTAGTTGAGGTTATCAAGCGTCGAGGAGTAGCTTTACTTGGATTACCTTCCGGGGAGCGATCATCGAGATAGGTTCAATGTAGTTCTTTGTCGCGTACAGTTTGTAGAAGCGAAAAATTTCGCAGGCATTGACATTCAAGCCCCTTTTTGGCATCGCGCAAAGACTGCGTTGCGGCGCCGATGACTGATACTGGCTTAGATAATGCAGGACCGGGAAGGAGTCCACCATCTCATAATACCTATACAAGTAGCAGTAAAAACAACAAAATACAGTAAAACGGTCCGGTGTTTAAATACAAGTCCAAATAACCGGTAGTGGATATAACAAATACAACAAAACCGGTCGGCACCACCTCTTACCGAATATTGCCGTCGCCTCGCCCCGCTAGATAAACAACGCTCGTGTCCGGATCATAGTAGGGAAATGTGACACCACTCGAAGAGTCCAAAATGTCCATCTTCAACGGCTGCGACAAATCTGAAGTGCAGGAAAAACGTTTCAAAACAAATTGCGCCAAAATGGAGACACCAAAATGGAAACACCAAAATGGAAAGACTACATGACTTGCACACGCACTATTGATGTCCCACACGGCATACTGCCTATCCGTGTATTTGGAGAACCCGGTGGTGAAGAGTTGCTTCCGATTCGTGAGGAAGGCCAGTTTAGAGGCTTTCGAACCAGCATGCCCGGGAGTAATCTAGAGAGCGGACAAATGCACTGAAGCGTAAATATCCCTAAAGAGTCCGTGGCGGTTAAGTATTCGCCATTGTCTATGCGGTTGTTGTCGCCTACATGCATGTGCTCTAAAACATTGTAACCAAGTTTCCTTTATTTTTTCCACCGGTACTGCCTGATGTTCTATTTGTCGCCCATTTAAAATTATATAGTTTAAAACTCGACTCTGCAATTAGCGAAAGCGACGACCCAGCAGACCGTACATACCTGCGCTAGTTTGGCCATCCGAGGCTCAATCAAACGGATCTAATAAACCAGAGAGAGGGAGAGGAAGAGAGTCAGAGTAACAACCACAAGTGACGATAAAATATTTCCCGACGACCTTGTCAATAACAATAACAGCCGGTTTGATTGTGGTGCTAGTACGTATCAGCTGTCATAACCTAGAAATCGAACCTGGAGGTCTCGGCAGGTGGTGGCGAATACGTTTCCGGTCCAGCTGAAGCCCATCGAGCACACGACATCCTTGTGACAATCAATAATCCTAATGGCTTCACCCGCTCCGCAATCCCACAGGATGACCTAATTTGCAAATAAAACACTGCTCTCACGTACAGTTCTGTATGTCACACATTCCGTAGTTCAGCCGAGCGGAAAACCCGCCAATACTAATCAGCACTTTGTAGAGCAGCACACTCCGTCAGCTAAAAATTGAAAGCACCCTCTCTCCTTACCAGTGAATCGCTTCCAGCGGAGATTAGGATGTTCTCCGCTGTAGGGTGCCATTCGATTTGGACCTGAAACAGAAGAGGCGAGACATGAATTTCACACACCAACGAGCGACTGCTGTTGAGTGTTGACCATAAGGGAAATGCGGCAAAACAATTTGCTTGACTACAAGTCAAGCGAAAGGACCGACTTTATACTGTAACAGCAGACGTTCTTAAAAAGTTAAGTACAAGCGCAATTTAGGAAAATCAGCGGAATACACAGTGGCAATAAAGAAATAAAAAACTGTCTAAGAGCTGAACTGAACTGAGCGAAATCGACTGCTACAGCACGAGGGGGAACAAATGTTCTACATACCTGGCAAAAACCTTGCGCTAACCGAGTTAAGCCATTACAGTCGTCCGACGCTGGCTGTTGTACGCGACCGCGAGTAAAAGTGCTTAACTCGGTCAGTGCAATATTTTTGCCACGTGTGTACATACTGAATTGCGCATGTCGTAAATGGTAGCTTTCGCCGATAACAAAAATCGAAAATCGATCACAAAAAACAAGCAGTTGCTATTTGCACCGGGAAGCAGAATTCGCAGACACATTGTACTGTACTCCTCGTCGTCAAGCCATCAATCGATCATCTACTGGAAGATTATTCAATAATAGCCGATGTTCCATGGGAAGACAGAGCGCAAAATGCCGTTGCAGAGTAAAAACTAATAAAAAAAGGTCCAACACTTCTTAAAAAAGGGAAACTTCGCAGTACTTCGTAGTCCTGCCATGTAAAAATACTAGTAAACACAGGAAGTCAATCAATCAATCAATCAATCAATCTCGTCAAAGTCACGGCTGCAGACGATGATTGAGAAAGTTCGGAAAGTTCACTTACCACTCGTCTGGTGTGTCCTTGGAGAGTAACCAGCGAATCTCGGATTTCTCTTGCTCCACCGTCTGGAATATGCCAAAGCTTCACCTGAAAACACACCTTTCTGAATTAAAACGCAACCAGCTGTTGGTAGAAGGATAATAAAACAGCCCCAGGCTAGCAACACGAACCGTGCAGTCTTCCGATGCTGATGCGATTACGTTATCATTGAAGGGATCGAATCTAAAAAATTGGTGCAACACAAAAGTAGGACATACTGTTCAAAGTCAAACCATTATATACAGTGTAGTAAACAGTGTAGTAATGATACATACTGTTCAAAGTCAAATCATTATAAACAGTGTAGTAATGATACACTTACTTTATGTCTAGCACCGGACCCGAATGGCCGGAAACCTTCCCCCAATCCAAATCGATCCTCCCGAACTGAAAACAACGTCGTATTGCCAGCAAAATTACACACACGAGAAATTGAATGCCAAAGCTTACCCGTTCAAGGGGAAGAACCTGCAAAGAGAGGACGATTGAAAGATTGAATGCACAATTTATCAAGAAAACATACACAATCAAGTAATCAATCATTCAAATGTGCAACAAAATCTGAGCATGGATCAATCAATCACTTGAACGTCGAGATGAAATAAAAATCGCCTTACCTGGAATGCACCGCCTCCTGCGCTCTCAATAATGACGGCCAGGAACTTTGGGTTGGTACAGGAGAAATAAGTGTCGTGGGCATTTTTGGAAATGCGAATGTTTTCGTAGCAAAGATTCTTCTTTGCAGGCTCCCCGTAGACATGTCTAAATTTGGAGGGACGAATGCGAAAAGACATGGTGATAAATTGAAATCTGACCAATGGTCTGATGGTTTTCAAAGCAAAAATGGGCTTTCCGAAAGAAATTCATAAGATTCCGCCGCAAAATGATCAATGGATGGAGATAAGAGAGGATTTGGCAGCGGGGTAGGAATGTTTTTGCCCTCACGCTGAATTGACTACTCGCATTGAATGGGACCGACGTGAACCACAAACTTCACACTCTCCCCCCTGCTCGCTGGCACAATTTAAATCCATTCGCCCCGCCTCTTCCGGTGAATGTGATTGGCGCAAGTTGTTCAAGCACACTCATTATCGGTGACGCCTTTTTGTTGACATATGAGTCACTGGTGGTGATGCTTCCACACTATGATCATCATGCTGCCTGCCAACTTCATTGTGGTGTCAGCACTAGTCTGCACATTTTTCAATAAAAAATTCCATAAATTTGTTATACTACTGTCGTTGAATGAAAACAGACTCCGCCAAGCAGATATCCCTCATTAATGTAAAGTGCGGATGACTTTACTACAGCTGTCTGGTAAGAGTTGCAGGCTTCACTCTTTAGTACGGAGCGGGGACATTCTAGCGAATGCAATACAAGCAGTGGTCAAGTGATGCACACGTGGCAAAAACCTTGCGCTAGCTGAGTTAAGCCGTTACACTCGATGCATAGCTGTTGTACACAGCCGTTGAGTTAAAGTGCTTCATTCGGTCAGTGCAAGGTTTTTGCCACGTGTGTAGATGGATGGATGTATGGTCACTTCGGTGTGTGGTGAATTGGTGATACACACGTGGCCGCAAGATAGCGCTAACCGAGTTAAGCCATTTACCTTGATTAGTATGTATATATAAATGTTACATCTCTGATCAGAAAAATCGGGACGCTCGATTTGTCAAGAGGCAATTTTCCACCACAAGGCTGCAGGCTATACAAAACAGTGCTTTGACTTGAGGCGGAAATAGTTGGCCACAAGATTTCACTGTGCATTGCGCACCACAACTTTCACTCTGCTGACAACAGTATTTAATCACCGGAAAGAATGGGAAGACGTAAACCAAAAAACAAAGCATCGTAACAATAAAAAAAATGGTTTACGTCTTCCCATTCTTTCCGTTGAATTAAATACTGTTGTCAGCAGAATGAAAGATGTGGTCTGCAATGCACAGTGAAATCTTGTGGCCAACTATTTCCGCCTCAAATCAAAGCACTGTTTTGTATAGCCTGCAGCCTTGTGGTGAAAAATTGCCTCTTGATAAATCGAGCGTCCAGATTTTTCTGACCAGAGGTGTATGACTCGGTTAGCGCTATCTTGTGACCAGGTGTGTAGATGGAATCTTCTCGAAAAATCAGCAATTACGATAAATTTTCGAAAACTAACTTGGAATTTGTATTAAATTGTCGGTATATTTACGCTGTTTAGGCAATTAATAATTTAAATAAATCAACAACGGACGTTTTCTTATTGCGTGGCCATTTCTGAAAAAAGTTCCTTTCAAGATTTTTACATTTTTAGTAATAATGATACCACTAGATTTATCGCGAGCCGCTCCGATTTAAGGCGATAATTGTTTCTGTCCAAGTATACGTACTTCGTGATTTAGTTTACGTTTTCCTCTTACCATATGCTTAATCGCGATGTAGTATCATGCAGGCAGCTATTCGGAATTGTTTTTCACGGGAAAAGTGCTTTCTAACCGCTCTCTTAAATCTTTTTTAATCTTCCACTTTTAATAGACTTCCAGCTCGGACAACCGCTCCAACTTCCAGCTCGGACAACCGCTCGAATTTCCAGCTCGGACAACCGCTCCAACTTCCAGCTCGGACAACCGCTCCGCAGTCTCGGGTTAGTTCCCCGCCGCGCCATGGAGAAACGTCCACAGAAACGCAAAGATGACTCCGCTGACGCGCTGTCCGGCAAGCGTTCACAGACCTCCTCCCACTCTGCAACGCACATTATCCCCATGCTTCGTGCGGATGCCGCTGCACGCTTCGCCAATGGTGAACCGCTCGGCAGAGTTCGGGCACACAGCCCCACACAAGATGCGCGAAACTTCAAGCTTTTCAAAAAGACCCACCACGAAGCGGTGTCATCGACCGCAACTACTCCTCCCCCAACGCATTCGCGGACTGATCCGGTGGCGAGAAGCACGACGCCTCTTTTATTTGAAGCAGTACCTGAACCGGGTAAGATGGTCAGTTGGTCGTGTGAAAAGCCAGTTGATTGATGAATTGCCTTCATGTTAAACTGGTGTGCAACATGCACTCGGGCCGTTGATTTATTGATTACGTGGTAAATGGTAATTGCAATTCATATCTCGTTCATTATTTGTTCGCTGGGTCGACATGTAAGCTTATTTTTTGGAGCACACCACCAATAACGAAAGAAATAGGTCAGACTACGACGGGGCGTTAACTTATTTTTGACAAAGAAATTGTCTTGAAAATTGGGGATCGTTGGCTGTTCCCAATCCCACCCATTTTTTACCAAAAGAACACGCTAACGATCGAGTGATTCCGTGCTTGTAATAACAATATTTGTAACTTTCTAGTCTCCATCTAAGCGTCTGGTGAGCCCATCTCCCACGCAGCCGCCGCGACCGCCACCGTCGAAGAAGAGCAAGAGAAATGCTGCTCCGCTCGAGGAATTGGATGAGGATGTGATCATGGACACTCCTCCGCGGATTGAACGGAAGACTGAGAAGGGGGGAAAGACAAAAACAGATGCAGTGGATGCAACGGCTGAAGGGTCAAGGAGGATGACACGCAAATGGAGAGAGAAATCGGTCGAGGAAGTGGAACCGTTGCCCGTGAAACGGCGCCGCAAGTAGAGCACGAGTATTTTACGAGGGAGCATACGACACACGTGACAAAAACCTTGCGCTAACCGAGTTCCATTGGAATTGCGATATTAGGAGTTCAGAGTTGATCCACCCGGAGTTGGCCCGGAGTTGAAGTGGAGTTGGAATTGCTTTTTACCGAAGTTGCACATCTCTGGTAGTTACTGTACTATTACCAGTGCTAGTACGTCACTCTGTCTCAGGTGCCGAGATTTGATTTGATTGGAAGGTTCCCCAGATGGAATTCCGTTTGATGCTACATTTTTGATGTAGATTGGTTGTTGCTTTTTCTTCTTGCAGTTAATCTACATTTTTTCTGTTTTCTTCCATGAGCTAGTCTTCATTTGCTAGACTGGCAAAATGACTCAAACACTGCCCGTATTCGCAGAATAAGGCTTGTTCTGTCTCAGAATCAGCAAAAACCCAGTTACTTTGTACTCACACTGTATACGGAAGGTTGAATTAGAAAAATCACAGATCCGGTCAGGTTCCAATACACTCAGTTACTGGATTCCAAACGGTCCTGACCATTGTTAGTGTCTTCCAGACTTGCAGGGAGCAGCAACACAGTTGCCCACTCGCCGCAAAAAAGTCTAGACACATGAAGATCACGAATGGCCAGTGTGTTGAGCAGGACGGGGTAATCCCGGTTGGTGGTATCGCCTAGTCCAAGCTGCCCGTGCTGATTCAATCCCCAGAGGAAGACTTTTCCGGTGACTGAAACAGCCCCAGCATGCCGTTCGCCACAGCTTATCGAAGAGATCTTCTCCAGTAGGGGGAGGTTCGTAGGTTCAGCCAGAAGTTCGACCATCTCAGCCGCAGGATCGGCGCCATGTTTTGGCATGTATCCTGGTTGTTCTCGGCAGGCACGATTAGGGAAGCCTAATGCACCGGCGCTGTTCCATCCCCAGACAAACACCAACCCCTGGTCTGCAAATCAGGCATGCGTTAAGGGCAATAGGCAGGTAGGCAGACGGACAGACAGACAGACAGACAGACAGACAGACAGACAGACAGACAGACAGACAGACAGACAGACGTCTGAACTGCATCACTACAGAATTTCGTGGCAACAACATCTGTACTCCTCTGAAATGCTAACAGAAATGCGAACAGTCCCAGAGACACAGGCTTAGACAGACACTGCTTAACATGGCTAACCGGTCAGCGCCATAGACGTCCAACCGCCCGCAGCAACTTGTTTGATGACGATGCCATCGAATGCGGTGATCAATACCGGCACCTCCGCTGCGTCCAGGTTCCCGTGTCCCAGTTGACCACGACTGCAGCGATTCAAAATCTCAGATATTTCCTGCTGTTGCTACATCTTGTGGTTGGAGGCAAGAGAAGAAGAATTATATACCTACTCAATCCAAGCGAAAATATTTTTCCATCAAGGGTGAGGAATAAGACGTGTTCCCGGCCCGCCACCAAGTCAAGCATTTTGACATCGGCCAGTTGCGGTACAGTTACGCAGTCGGCGGAATTTTCTCCCAGCGTGATTTTTAAACAGGACATTACTAAAAAACATAAAAGCAAGTTAAATGAACAACGGTCGAGGAAGTGGAACCGTTGACCGCAAGTAGAGCACGAGTACTACTTCTATGAGGGAGCATACTAGCTACTGTACTATTACAGTGAACGACAGGAAAAAGTTGAGTGGAGGGTCCGAGAGATGGGCAAAAGGGGCGGGGCAAGGGGTTAAATAAACACAATCAGTAAATCACCAGCAAAACTGCGCCGCTTGTTTTGTGGTCACTTTAAATCGTTTTAAAGTCAATGGTTGATTAGTCGACTGCGTTCTACTAACCCCCTGCTCCACCCCTTTTGCTCATCGCTCGGACCCTCCATTCAACTTTTTCCTGTCGCTTACTGTACCAGTGCTTTACGTCACTCTGACCCAGATGTCTCATGAGGTCAAACGGAAAAGCAGAGTTTACCCTCGTCTATGGCGTACAACATCGGTGAAGTCTTACGACTGTCGATGATGGTCCACACAATTTTTCGAAGCCTTTCATATGGATGTGGTAGGTGAAACCTAAAAGATAGAATTCCTGAGCAGCGCTTTTATGGTGGTGCCTGATCTGTGAGCTACAATAACACAAAGAAATAAATCCAAGCGTTCATTGATCACTCCTCCTGCGCATTCACCAACCATTTCGATTTCGTTCCCGAAAAAGTGTAGATGCCTCGAACCATCGCCGTGCCGTTGTCGCTGAAGCTGCGAATCGATGTGACGAAGAAGGTGGACACGCCGGCGGTCGCAACGCGACAGACGACACCAGGTTGCAGTAGGATTTTATCAAATTCGCTGTTGTCTCCAGCCATTAAACTCGCAGGCCTATCAGCGACATCTTCCAGTGCTGCGATTGTCGGGGAATATTTTTCTATTGAAATCATGAATAAAGTACGCATTGGCGTGGCTGTGCCTGTGGACCTGGGATACTGCTGTTCTGTACTGTCGCCGTGTCGCGACCAATTGATGCTGCTTTTTAGATCCACCGTATATTATGACTGCAGTGAAGCACAGTGTGTGCAGTCAAAATATACGAGTGGGTCTAAAAAGCAGCACCAATTGATCGCCACGGTACAGTACTTGAATCCCGCATACAATCTTGACTAGTGATGTCGATTGATTGATCGATCAAGAGGTAAAACAAGCGATAATTCAATACAGCTGCACTGCACATAGTACACGATCGATTGATCAGAAGATTGGTTCAAAATAAAACAATAACGTTATTCGATTGATTGATGAGTTGGTTGCCAACGGTTACCGCTTCTGACTTGCCGTTGTTACTCACCTTTCTTTGTAAGAAATATATTTTTCCACGTGATCTGGGCCTCCGTCAAGTTGAAACTCCAATCGCAAACCGAGGAGGCCCAGTACGGTGCTTCCGGCGCCAAGAGCAACGGCGGCGGCAGATTTCTGCCGTGCTTGCACAGTAATGTTTCCCCGCCGTTATATCCGCAAGTTAGTACTATTGTCTTCCCCATCCCGATTTCCGACAGCATTCTCCCTTTTGACCGAAACCACCCTCATTGATATTATTACGAAAAAAATGGCCAAACTGGAACAACTCAAAATGAAATCGAGGATAATTTATGCCACCGACTGTGTCCTGAACTCTTAAGTGTGAAATCTCAATACGGTACACTGACTCTACAGTACACACGTGGCAAAACCTTGCGCTAATCGAGTCAAGTCCTTACACTCGTTTGTTGCGTGGCTGTTATACACACCCCCGAGTTATAGTGCTTGACTCGGTCAGCGCAAGTTTTTGCCACGTGTGTATATGGCTAGACAGGAGCTGAAGAGTATATAGGGGGAGAGTCCGCCATACTGCCATCGAATAGACACTCACCTCGAAAGTAGAAATTTTTTTTAATCAGGCCACCCCGAAATCGAATCACTGCCATATCTCGTAACAGTATCGCGAGCGCCGCCCACAAAGCCTGCGGTTTGCCGACAGACGGCGACCGTTTCGAGACAAAAAGAACATGTTGGCTGATCCACTGTTTCAAAACAAAAATTGCGCTAACGAAAAAATGTATTTTTATAAAATTGGCCATTTATTTTTATAGAATTTACTTGATAAATAGTTTTGTCACTAAGGAATATGTATAAAAAAATCAGAAATAAATCGGACAAAAATAAGTGACAATATTTTGACAAGAATTAAGAATTAAAAACGAAAATAAAACCTTTTGGCTCTTTTGATTGATATACGTCACGATTTTGCCCTGTTCCCTGTTTGCCCTGTCGTGCGCAGCATTGGGAGTTTTACCTCGTAGTTGTTTCACTGGGCGCATGACGCGTCTGTGGTCAGCAAGCGAGGCCAAATCGGATTCTTGAGCTGTGTGACAAAATGGTCAAAGGCATTGGCTGTCGACGCGACGATGGATATCCAGACAATACTAAACTTTCAGTCCCATTTCGGTAGAGGTCTTTCAAGGGAAAAATACTACAGTAAGTGACAGAATTTAATTTAACGGAGGGTCCCGGAAATGGGCAAAAGGGGCGAGGTAGGGGTGGAACTCCCCTGGTTGATTGGTTGACTATTCAAGTATTACCCCTGCCTCGCCCCTTTTGCCCGTTTCGGGGACCCTTCATTAGGTTAATTTCTGTCGCTTATGTAGATGTGCAGAACAAGCTGCTCCGCAGTGTTTGCGAAGGTTCGTCACAGACTCTCTGGCTTTGTTCAGGTAAAACATTGCTTCACGGTCATATCACATCATCCGCCGAACATCATCTGCAGAGATTGGGAAACAGGGAAATTTGCCGAAAGTTATCTTAACCTACGCGACAATTTTTAAGCAATCCAAAAGATCTACTTCTTTTTTGTTGAGCCGTCCTACTTGGGGCCTTCAAAAGAGCATTGGCGATGAAACAAAAATGAGGCGAATCAGTCTGACCAGCAGTCTGACCAGCAGGAAGTCGTACTTGATTTGGAAGGAGAAAGCCGTCCATGTTATTCCCATGACCATGATCATCTCCTCCGCCTTGAAGAGACCTGATATACCGACTGTCCATGACATGGAGGGCGATATTACAGTAGCACGTGAGGAGGACCACGCTGGCGAAGATGATGGCCCAGGCGAATAGGGCGATCCTCAAGGTATGTCATCAAACTATAACTAACGTCAACTTAAAAGGAGTCTAATTGAGCCATCCCTGGGCTCAACATTCCAAAACCTTTGAGTTTGATCATCTTCAGCGACCATTGACGACACAATAAGTGGCAGATGGATGGCGAACCTACATATACCAAAGTATACCGTATGTATGTTGGGTCATTCGTTTCCTGGTTCACCCGTTGGACTGCCCTCAGGCGCTTCGGACAATTTTATCAAAGTAGACTAGAGAAAACCTAAAAAGATTCTCTCTCAGCCTAGTGTAATCCAACCCGGCTCTCCGGGTCGCGGAAAGAAACTTTTTGCCATTTTCTCTTTATTTGTAGAGACCAAGAAGGCAGTAATGGACACCACGAGGGCGTTACGCTATAGCGTACTGTACATGTCGCTAGCGTACTGTATATGTCACTAGCGCACTGCACATGTCACAAGCGCACTGTACATGTCGCTAGCGTACTGTACATGTCGCTAGCGTACTGTATATGTCGCATAATGACTCTTCAATTAGAGGCTGGTTTCCCACCGAACGAAGCGAAATCTCGAGGATGGAAGCCACCGAGAAGCGGCTGCCCTTGGCCGGGCTGCAGTGGAAAATTGTTTGGGATGGGATGTTTCTTATAGCGGAGATCCCAATTTGTGACGGGACAGTGGGATCTCGTAGTAGTGTTTCCCGGTGTGGCAATACAGTCCTTCTCTGACTCGTCCTCCAGCATCCGATAGCGAGAACCACGAATATACGTTGACGGGACGGTGACGGGGACCGCTGAACCGGAGGATGCCGGAATGCCGGCCAGCCCGTTATAGATCGGCGGAGACTGGGCAGCCGGCGGACCATATCCCACCTGCAGTAAATAGACGGTTGGAATCCGAGAAAAAGCACAAATTCATGAGAAATCGCACTACACCTACACGACAGCACTGGATCCAGTCCAAATGGACATCACCTAAATTTTTGCTTTTTATAAATGGGATCGATGATGGATCAATCATGTTGTCGAGATGAACCTTACGCGTGAATGGGTTTTGTTTCTTGGAGATGCCGGTCATTACGAATCCGGTGCTAAAGTGTATGGAAAGTACGCGGTATGAAACATGCGTACCCTGTTCGGGGTACCCTGCCCGGGGTACCTTGCCCGGGGTACCCTGCCAGGGGTACCTTGCCTAGGGTACCCTGCCCGGGGTACCTTTCCCGGGGTACCTTTCCCGGGGTACCTTGTCCGGGGTACCCTGCCCGGGGTTCTCCTTAGCTTACCCGCACTGTACCAACAAATGAAATTGCGAATCGTAGTACTCGAAGTAGATGTCATGGGTGGATCTGCAGACAAGAAAAATCAGCCTCTTTTTCATAGTTACTGGTAGTTGAGGGTTCAAAACCCCTGATGGAGCGAGGATGAGCCAAGACATTTCCTCATGACATATACCGGTAATAGCAGGATACGTAATCAATGTAGTATCCGTCCGGAGTCTGACAACACTTGTATGGCTGAAAGAGCAATATTATCATACTGGTGTATAAATATGTCTTCTAAGGGAATTTCGATCACCTGAGTGGCGTCGCCCATGAAAGGGTCAGTGGAACCCGAGAGAGTTCTAAAAACGTAGAACTGGAAGTCAGAATCCCATAAGCCTGCAATGACATTGTGTTTTCTGTGAGTTGCTGTATGGTCTTCCTATGGCGGAATTTTTCCTGAGGCTGTTGGTGGAAAGCCTCTGCTTACAAGGCGTGAATTACCTCAGTCAAATTCAGATTGCGCCTGAACTTTTTTTGGCATACATCCTCCCCCACTATAATTTTAGAAAATATGACTCACGGCAGTGCGGCCTCTGTTCAGTGGGAAAAAATTCGGGGAGAACCCAAGTGCAGCTCAATATCGCTCACGGTCATTTGATTGATTGATCAACGGATTCTAATTTCGAGTTCTGTCGTTGCAAACGCGAATAATTTTACAAATTATAACATCGGATACAAAGTTGGAAATCCTTAGTTTTCGGTCAAGCTCGACCCACAATAATTATTCATAGCTCCGCACCTTGCCCCGGTACATTCAAAAATATTCCGCTGATGTGAATCAAGTTATTTCAACTGGGTGCGAGAGGAGGAAAAATTATTCGCGTTTACAAAGAAGAACTCAAAATTTGAATCCGTTGATCAAACAATCAAGGAACCGTGAGCGATGTTGTGCTGCAATTGGGTTCTACCCCAAGTTTTTCCCACTTAAACAGGGGCCCCACTGCCGCGAGTCATATTTTCTAACATCATAATTGACGAGTTAATAGTCGAAAAAAAAGATTTTTGGAGCGATTTGAATTGGACATCTAATTGAGCCCTTGTTAGTTCAAGCTCATTTTTTTGCCATTAATTAAAAAAACACGTGTACCGACTGTGCAGTATCATACCGGTGATGAATGTGTTCAACGTGACCGATGCGTTCTGCGCGTCGAAGCAGAAGAACTGAGTCGTGTAGTCGCGAACATGACACCTTCAACATACAACTACCGAATTATGAAGGTTAATTCTGATAATTAAGTACATGTAGTCGCACAGTCCCGGACAACAAACTGTACAGTACTGTACTGCCGCGATTAAACCGGTCACTTTTTACACCCGGGCAGCGCATTCGACCTGTGTGTGAGTGTGAGTGTGAGTGTGTGAGTGTGTGAGCTCACTCAACACATGCGCGTGTGACGGAGGCGTGGTTCAACTGACCGGTTTAATCGCGGCAGTACAGTAGTACAAAAAACTGTACAATTAGTTCGTTGTTGAACATATCGGGATCAGCGGGGCAAAGATCTTACCTTGGGTAATAGGGATATATTCCCTGCGCAGCGGGTTTGTGCGGGAAGGTGAAGCGACAAGACACGGCTGTAAGTTTCTGAATCAGTCAAAGGAATTGCTGTAAGTCAGTGATTACGCGAGCACTGCGTGTAAAATGCCGCCTTAATACTTTTACCTCGAAATCGTCGATCCCATCCCTAAGTATATCAACCAAAGTGTTAGTGGTCAATACAGCAACTGTGGGAAACATTTCATGTTTTGCAATTATGACAGCACTTACTGAATGCCAGTCATTGCTTCCCCTGCAACAAGCAAGTTCATTGTTAAAAAAAATATTTTACCAAACTAATTAAGCTCAATAAAAGTGCGAGTACTGACCGTCCATGCATTCCATAACCCACTTCCGTGCGTGCGACTTGGATCCTCCGTGAGCATGGAACACACTGATGATCGTATCACCCTACACAGAAAGCGTTGAACATTTTAGCGGCGTTATGCACTCGCATCGTACTCGTATCACTTTTGTCAGTCGGGGTTGTGCTTTTTTGAGTTATTAACACAGAAATCAAACCAGAAATATATAGGCGAAAAATAGGAACCACTTACCGATCCGTACATGAGATAGATGCCGTCATAACGCAAGGTGGCCAGTACGATGGGCAGTGCCACCATAAAACATAACGTCCAGTTCATCACGTTTCACGATCACGCTGTCTCATACGACGGAAATGCGAGGAGCCCTTTTCAAGTCATGTCGGAAGTCCCCACAAGGCCACTTAGTCTTGTCGTAATCATCAATCCTTCGGGAACACATGCAGTATATTCGCCAACTCACTGCTTAGCCAAAAGCGGTGTGATCTATTAAGAACCGTATGCGTACAATCATTTTGGGCTGCTAGTACTACGTACAATCATTATGGGCTGCTACGGAAGTCAATGGCACCTGCTCTATCAGTCAATATAACAAAGAAGCCGCAGTATTGTACATGACTTTTCAGCGAGCTCCCACGACAATTAGTGGGGACAAAAGAAGGCTTTACTACCTCTTTTTCGGTCGAACATTTTTCAAAACCAAATGCCGTATAAGTTATAAGAAAAGTGGAGGATCTTTCAGTGTAAAGTATGAAAATTACAAGCTTCCGTACAATAGGGTGCAGAGATACGCATTTTGGAGCCCCACAGAACTACATTTGTGCTACTATGACGAACGGATACCACGGGTGTTTCGAAAACGTGGCACTGCCAATGGCAATGGCGGTGGCAATGACAATGGAGGTGGCAATACTATTTCCGCAGTACCACTCGGAATTCCACTCGGAATCACCCAGTACTGGACGCTGGTCACCCATAAATCACCATGATAAATTTTTGAATACGCTTTGAAAAGGAATATGTGCCGACAAATCGCGATGGTCCTCCCTTTTGTCTTAAGTGGATCGAATGATTTTAGTGGTCAGCACTCCGAATTTTTAATAAAAACTGATCAGCCACCACTGTATACCCGTAGCGGCTATCATGACTAGTATGGGCGGCCCTTGGCTGCATTGTAATTTTGCCCGATATTTATGAAGACGCATAGTCAGACAGCGTTAGCTACATGGGCAATGTATCGATGATTCAAACTTTATTGTCTAGCCAAATCTAGAAATAGACATTCAGCATGTAGAAAATCAACAGGTTGTCGCTTCCATGACCTACAATGAAAGAGCCGCGATCACCGCATGGCGAAATTACAAATTAGACATACAATACAACATCGTATATTTGTCTCCGAAAATCCTAACATCCTGGATAAAGTACCCGTTACCGTAAAAAGGATCGCCTGTTTTATTATCAACTTGAAGAAACTCTTCAACGAGAAAGGCATTCTGGCAGATAATAACAAATTGTGGACCGCGGTCAATCCGCCACTGTTGACCTCTGCCATGAATACCGATAGTACGATAGAGTTCCAAATTAATTTGCGTTTAATACTGTATTAATTTTGGGTCATGGAGAAACATTATGATCCCAAATAAATAAGTGCGTCATGGACCAAGTGGCGATTAAGCGAGTGCTAGAGCACAACGGCCAAGTGGAGCAATAATGGGTGGTGTGAAGACCGAAAGTGTAACCAATTCTACCAAACTGGCATTGAATTCGCAATGGCATCACCAACGATCTTTCGTCTGCTAAACATTATGTCGTCTAAAATCTAATGATATGTTACGGATCCACATCAATTTTCAGGCAAGTGTCACAGCCACTCATCACGGACTATTATATACTATATTATATTATAGTATTTGGCCTTGACCTGATCGCGCACTGCTATTATGCCGTAGACACTGCCGTAATTTATCGAGCATCAACATTTTGCAATTGTTCAGCACTATTTTATTTCAAAAAATGTCAACAAAACATAACGCCTTAATTAACGTGACGCGATTTTGCCGGGGTGGAATCCCCCGAGCAACGGTTGAGAGCGAGTGTTTGATAGATTCGGCTTGGGGATCGGCCGCTTCTTATAGCGGAAATCCCAGCCGGTCGCTCTGCAGCCCGTGAAGGCCGACCTCGAGTCCGTGTTGTTGGACTGGGAGCTGCATGCCGACGAATCTTCCTCCTCGTCAAACTTGCGGTACTGCGAGGTGTATGCGGACGGTACCGTGACCGGCTGGGTGTTCCCTGCGGTTATGGAGAGACCGAGCTGTCCGTTATACACCGGTGGGGATTGAGCAGCCGGCGGACCGTATCCCACCTATACGGAGGACGATCGAATATTGTCATTGCAATAGTCAAACGTCTCGCATTAACGACGGCGTGGTAGGGATATATATCTTTACCCGGCAACACTGGATCCAGTCGACGTGTACCTGCAAAGATGGGACACACTGTCATCGAGGACACCTTGACACCTTGATTTAATGGCAAACTAACGCAGCTGCAACTGTAACGACACGCAGCTGTAACTCACCTCTTTGGTGTAGGGATTTTGTTTCTTGGAAATTCCGGTCATGACAAAACCAGTTCTGTACATTGGGACAGACAACTAACGTCGGTTAAGTTGAGTACCACATCAAGGACAAAATGCGACGTTCTCATTACTCTACGTACCCGCATTGGACCAGTATGTGAAAGGTGGAATCAAAGTACTCGAAAAAGACATCGTGCGTTGATCTGCAAAGAAATTTCGTCGAGTCCCCGCTGAATGACGCAAATTTGGGAATGACAGGCTACACACGTGGTCACAAGACCAACCAACTTAAAATCAATGCTTTACTATGTGCTAGCAAATTAGGTTGGTTAAAGTTTGAGCCATTTTTGGCCAACAGCATTCCACTGCTTTTATCATCGTTTGATTTCTTGATTACTTTTAGTCTCCAGCCAAAAAAGGGAAACAAAATTCAACAAGGGGACTTTTAATAAAAAACTAGTAAAAAAAACTTGATTTCACTTGGAAGCTAACGGTAAAAAAGAATATTCCAGCAAGACAATGCGAGCCTTTATGTCTGTGGGCGGTAATAAAAAAAACGGTGCTCGAATTCATCATTGATAATTAAGATATTCTCGATAGAAATTTGTGTGATCTCTTAATTTTTTTATTGCTATCTTCCAGGTGAAACTAAATTTCTTTTACTACAGTTTTTTTTATCAGAAGTCCGCTTGTTGAATTTGTAGTCGTTTTTTGGCTGGACATTTAAGCAAGAAATCAAGCAGTGAGAAAAGCAGTGGCACGCTGTGGCCAAAATTGGCTCAGACTTTGATCACCCTAATTTGCTGGCACCCAGTAAAAAGTTGGTTTTAACTTGGTTAACACTATCTTGTGGTCACATGTGGGTGCCAAGTGAGCTCTACGGCAAAGAAGGCTTCGCACGCAAGTTTTGTCTTTAAATTACCTGTAGTAGCAGGACACGTAATCGATGTAGTATCCGTTGGGAGTTTGGCAGCATTTGTAAGGCTAAAACAGCCGAGCATACAGCTGTGGGGGAATTACTTCTTCAGCCCACACCCAAGCCCATGCGCCCAGTCTATGAGTGGGCGCGCTGGAATGGGCGTGGGCGGAAGAGGTAGCTCCGCCACAGTTGCACACACTTTCGTCCAAATTCTGTCGGGTTTAGCCAACTTTTAGCCAAATGTGCGGTATATATTACAGTACCTGCAAGGAATCCCCGGTGAAAGGGTCGACCGAAGGCAACAACGACCGATGTACGAAAAAGTTGAAATCACTATCCCACAAACCTGTAAAAGGGTTTGCATTATACGTATTACGAGGATTGTATAATGAAAACTCGTATGTGAGACTCTTCCACCGCTGGAACAGTTCCCCACCGCGACCGCCTGGGAAACTCACCAGTCATGAATGTGTTCAGCGTGGCGGAAGCATTTTGGGCATCGAAGCAAAAGAACTGCGTTTTGAAATCCCTCACATGACACCTGGAACAGAAGTGATCTGCAGTTAATAATCATTTTATTTTGCGTCAAATGATGAGCCGAGATCAACAGTGATCCTCTGACCTCGGGTAGAACGGATAGACCCCTTGTGACGCGGGTTTATGGGGGAACATAAAACGGCACGACATAAATGTCAGTCTCTGAATCAGTCCCGGAACACACATTTAGCGCTCGCATTATATTAAGACAATATTTTAACATACCTCGAAATCATCCACGCCATCTCTGGAAGCGCCGAATAGAGCAGGTAAGAAAAAAGTAAAAAACAAGCCTGCTCAAGCGACTTACTGAATCCCAGTCATTGCCTCACCTGTAATGATAGTAATTATCAAATCGGATCTGTTACTGCATAATTGTAAGTGGCATAAGCCCTACTGTTATACATGATCCTTACCGTCGAGGCACTCAGCCATCCACTTGCGCCCGTGTGACCTTGACCCGCCGTGAGCGTGAAAGAGACTCACAATGGTATCTCCCTGAAATCGACCGGGATTTATATTGCATGAATAATGCTTTTTTACGTGGGTACACTGGAATTTCAGCGGACCGGGTAGGTTGAAGCTGTCGCGGAAGACGTGACAGCCAAACGGTGTCTGAATGGGACAAGAAGTATGCGCTATTTGTGCATGTTACAGCAGCAGGTGCGCAGGTGCACAGCTGCACAGGTGCGCAGGTGCACAGCTGCGCAGGTGCATAGGCGCACAGATATCTCTAGTGGACATGTCATTCGTGCAGATTTGAAGTCACTCGAACCTTTCTCCCTGTCCGTCTGATAGTCTCTAAGGCCGCTTTCAGCAACACCCAGTTCGCCCATCTCTCACGGCTTCGTGGAGCTTCCTTTCGGGTTGACAGTGCTTACCTGATCCATTGGTATTCTAGGCTTACGTTAGGCTATTTTTTGGTCCATCTTACCATCTACCCTGACCATTCACCATGAATCAGGAGTTCCCATTTGGGATATATACGCGGCTTGCTCTTATTACTTACCGAGCCATACGGTAAGTACATTCCATCATAACGGAGTGTAGCAAAGATAGTAGGTAAACCGCTTAGCAAATACAACAGTTTTCGCAGGAACATTTTCAGCAGTCAATTTGACTAGATTCTGTGCAAGCACAGACGTAGAAATAAAAATAAAAAAAGCGACAAGGTTGTATTACCACTCTGCCAGTGGTGGATGTGTTCCGATGACCATAACGCTCTTTCGTACGTCAGCCTATGCGTACAATATCAACGGATTAAGCTCAGTTCGTAGTTGCTTGGCCAGTGAGAAAAACGACTGTTCCAAGTCAGTTCAGTTCGTGGGCGTCTTAATTTCTTAAACGATGGTGCTAATAACCCCGCAATGTGGAGATAATGATGGCGCCGAGTTCATGAAAAGAATTGTGTTCAAGGCCAGCATGTGAATGGGGGATTCCCTTGACAAAAGAAAATGACTGAACTACAACGGTATGAGTCGGTGAGTGAATGCATTCGTATCTTCGCTTTTGTGCTCCTCACATTTTATTGGTTCGCCGCGCTGTAAGTCTGCTACAGTGTACTACTACAGACACTCGCGCTATCACGCAGCTAATCATGACATACATCAGTCAGTCACGGCTAGTTAATTGTTCCAGTCAGTTTAGTTCTCATGAACGGAAGCTCTTGACATACAGTAGATACGATCCCTCAGGAACCTAGTTAATAGGAAACTAAATAATGCACATGCGTGTAATCGTTCCTGAAATTAGGAAAAAATCTTCGTTGACGCATCTACAGTACTAATAAACAAAGCCACAATTCAGGGTGGCAGACTTTAAGCCAAAAAGGGTGATCTGAGTTCGAGCCGAACTGAGTCACCGCGCGCACGAGCTCTTGACCACAGCTGACCATGCAGCTTTTACTCAATTGATCGATTGATTGAAGTTGCTTATTTTTGCGGTTTTTTGTTGTGATTGATTGATTGAATTTTCGGGACGGCAGTCATGCCTATTTTTTCCGCTGGGCCGGGCATCAAATCAAAGATGGAGGAGAAATCAGTGTCAAGCTCCAGCCAAGAGTGGCTCAAACTCTGCAACCCAATATTGTGACCATGTGTGTATAAACATGGTTCCAGTAATGCCAGTTCCAGTTATCCA